>JAVXUP010002387.1:0-137134 GCA_033070095.1 Escallonia herrerae | reverse complement strand
CCAGCGCTTTTGGCAAATAAGCATCCCTCTTATCACTAGACGATCTACCAACTCTAAGCACACCACCCCCCAACACTCCATCACCAGTGCCTTCTCCCCAAATGAAGATATCCCCAAGGGCATCAAATTCCTCATGACAAGAACCCTGGCTTGATGAACTAACAGCACTAGATAAACTAACTCGAACTGTATCAGCTGCAGAACTTCGACTATTTGTGTTGTCTACACACACAGGTGATAGTGAGCTCAGTGAATAGGTCGCTGCCTCTGCTTGAGAGTAACTTTTGGCAACTGCAGTATATGTAACAATGTCAGCAAATGCTTTCCCCAATCTGCTCTGAGGAATACCCTCAGCTACTGGATTATCTCCTTGATCCTGAGGTAATTAGGAATAAAAGAGATTAAACATAGAATAGGTGACTGAGGAAAGGTAAAATAATCACACTACCCACCCCCCCCCCCCCCCCCCCCCCGGCCCCGGCCAAGAAAGAAAAAAAGGCAAAAACAAACTTTAAGACATAAGAAGGATGTGTTTTCGACTTACAAAATATGCAGTTGGAGCAACTCTTCGACCATGTGGACTATCTGATGATACGCTCTCACATCTTGATTCACTTCTCACTTTGCGGTAGCTACTGCGTGCAATCAATGCCTTTAGACCAACGAACCAAATCTCAGCTTCATCCTTATCTTTACATATCTGTCCATAGAGAGGTAGTGTTGTCACACAAGGTCAACAAAGACATTGTTATTGTTAAGGTCGTGATCGGTCCATAGAGAAGGTAGTGTTATCACACAAGCCAAATCCTGTTTTGTGATTGATCTTCTCAACTTGCACATGGAGTACTCATAGAAAAGATTGATTACATCTTCTTTGGCATTGCTACTGAAGCCCACTTTGGCTCTTAGAGAAAATTAATTAGAAACTTACCAAATCTAAAGATCTATCATTATATATGAGAGAAAATGATTGATATTCCTTCTCAGGCCGAGGATACCTCTGGAATATTGCCTGATAAAGAAAGACACTGCTGAATTAGTCAAATGTTTGAACTTTGAGTATCGCCATTATACTTTTGAGAACAATATGACAAGCTGAAAACCAAAAGAAAGATACAAGGGCGGCATCAAATGAGTAAATTTAGAAAGTGAACTCATAGCAGCAATATTGAATGCCTCCTCAACGACGTTCATACCTGCCGAAGCGCAGGTCGTATAAAGGACTTTCTGAGATCAAAATGTAGACCTATTAGACATCTCATAGGACTTTTCGTTACAACGACTAACCTTGTAGTCTATTCCTGGTAAGAACCACCAATTTTTGTCCAAAGGTTGGTTTTCTTCTTTTTTAAAAAGTTGAAAGGTGTGCAACACAAGGACTTCCATAGGGGGTCACTTATCCTATCACCACTCAAAGACTTTCCAGGGGGTCTCTCATATCACTCAGGCCCAAGCATGTTTAACTGCGGTGTTCTGATTGTACCCATTGCAAAAATGTATGCTGAATGTTTTCTTCGTCCACGGTGTTGGTTAATAACTGTTAAATGTTACTTTTGATAACTATCTCTTATATCTCGCAAGCCAGGGAGCAACTCATGCCTACATTAGTATCAATAAAAGTTCCTACACCATCCATTTTTCTAGTGTAGTTACTATTATTCGTTTTCTGCACAGTAGTTACTATTTCTCTTTTCCTGTACACCCTGACAGTCAATATATAACTTTAAGCATGCCCAATGTTTCTGAGAGGGGCATGCTTTCTACAAGTATAGATATTATCCAGAAAATAAGGTTCATATAAACCAGGGTAACTTATAACAAGCTAAGAAGCAGCGTATGGAAAAGAAAATAAGAGGTGGGAGGACCTTGATTGCTTTACTTGTACGAACATATTTGCAAATGTAAGGAGAAAAGTAAGAAAACTTACAGTACGTTGTCCGGGAATAATCCTTGATACATGACGCAGTTCAAGCTGTTTCTCTTCCTTGCCATAGTACCATATCAGCGTTGACTCATCCTGAAATGTAGCCACAGCACTGGAGAACCTAAGCAAATGGACACTGAAAAGATGGAATGCTGTTGTTCCCTAGTTAATGCAACTAGAACGTAGATATGACTTATAAGCAGCATAAAAATCGTCCGTAATCATCGTTTATGGTATTTGTAAGAAGGATCGTGAGTGCACCCTCTGTTGCTGAATTGAAAGCCTACACTGGTCAGTTTAAGGTTGGTTAGGGTGCGGCTTAGAAAGAGCTTCCAAGGTACCCAAGCATGCCCAGAAGCCGAAGTGTGGTTCAGGGGTGAGCTCCTCCTGCACATAATGCAGCCTCAAAATTTTCCTTTAGCCTTCTTTTTCTGGTCCAAGGAGGAGTTTTCAGGACGGATGTGGCTTTTGAGGGCTCTGGTGAAGATATTATCAATCAGGAATATCTGTATTTTTCTTTGTTCTTTTCCTTGCAGATGCTCAGTGATCCCGTTTCTGAGTAATGGTAGCGGGGGGTCCGATGCTTGCTAAGTTGAGAAGAAGTGCATCAAGGATGGAATTACAGACTATCGGATTGAGAAGATCAGGTTAAACAGAGATGGAGCAGTTAGGCAACTGAAGAAAATTCAGGAGTACTTGGTGACTTCTATGATGATGCTAGTTGGAGGCTTGTTTGTGGAGGGTATAACCTGTGACGTACAGAAGCTTCAGAAGTATCGAGACACTTAAATGATATGGATGTGGATTGGTTGACTTTGGGTGGTAAAACTTTTAGTACTAAAAAAAAAGCTTGAGAAGTACGAAGACGCTTAGATGATATGAGTTTTAATTGCACCAACAATAGGGGGATAAAGCTTACAAGTCATACTAAAAATGCTTGATGAGAGTAGTTGAACAGATACATCTAAGAATAAACGATTTTCAGACCTGCACCAACAAGGCTAGGGGATTAAGCTTACAAGTCAACTATAAAATTTGGAAGAGGGTAGTTGAGCATGTACATTACAAATCAGCTTAAAAAGAATATGACAGACTACCAACGAAAGTTATGAGGTTGGGTCTCTAGAAAGAAGTAGTTACTAAGTATTCCATGCGACTATGGTTCATAATGATGAGCTGCATAAGGTCAACTGCTCAGAGTAGAATGAGGGTTGATCTAGAGTTGGATTAATTATTAAGTACTTTAGTATCCAAGAGCTTTAGAGGGTGTTTGGGATTGACTCTAGAATGGTCAGACATGATTAGATCCAAATTAAATCAGGTTTAAAATGTTTGGCAAAAAAAGAAAAAAACAAAGCTGGTTAAATCTGCTCTAATGTGCTTAAAACTGATTAAATCCATAATCCTGATTTTCTTGGATTCTGATGTAATCAATTTTGGAGAATCAAGTTTGACCTTAACTATAAACAAACACTAAATGCCCGAATTTTCAATTTGAAATAGATTATATGGTAAATTTGACACAACAAACCTACTTTCATCCCTCTTTAGCCTAGGATACGGGGATACGTCATTTCTAAAAATTACAGGATATGGATGCGGCAGGGATACGACAGATATCATAATTTGTATATAAATAAACATATATGTGTGTGTGTGTGTGTGAATACACACATATATGTATACATGCACATGTGAAAAAATATTAATATTTGAGAGTTTGTTAAGTTTAATGGGCTGTTCATAAATATTGAAATTGCATAGCTAACTGCAATAAAGTTTGTTTACGTACTACTGTTATTTCGTTGAAGTATTGGGGTTAATTTTGTAATAAGTTAATAAGTGGATACTTAAATAAAATAGCAAATTGAATCCAGCCGCCAAAAAACCACTCAACATCAATCAGGTTTCTCCTCTTCTCTGGAATCACAGCCCAAGTTCTATTGCTGCTGCAGCCTTGGGTCACCGCACGCCTCATGCTGCTGCTGCGTTGGGTCCCAGGTTCTATCTCCTCCTCCTCCTCCTCCTCCTAACTTTCTCTCTTTCTCACCACTCTTCTACGAGATCTCTCTTGGGTGGTCGCCGGAGTCGCTGATGGTCGCCAGGGTGGCTACTTCATCGCCAGGCTCTCTCTCTCTCTCCCCTCTTCGCAGATTTGCCCTCAAAATATCTCAAGTGTGGGTTTTGCTACTTATGATTTGACCCCTAAAACTTCTGTTTATGTTTTGGACCCCAAAGATTCTTTTGAAAACTATGTTTTTACACCATATGTATTTGATATGCACCCAATCCATATCCTATTTGCACCCGGTATTCAAGAAATTGAAAAATAAATATATAATAGCAGATACGCACCAGACATGCACCAGCACCCAAGGCCCACCCGATGCCAGTGCTTCACTCTGATTGGAGCACCTGTGCTTCAGAGCCTTGAACAATTTTTAATCTATTATGCTTAAAATATATTAAAGTTGATTCTAGAAACTGAACCTAATTTAATCAAATACTCTTTTGCAACAGCTAGGACCGACGATGCATACTGAAAGCGATGGACATTGTTCGGCCCATTCTCTAACAACCCAAGATGTTAGAGCAGATAATAACTAAACATGGCACAAAAAGCTTGTTTGCCAAGGTCTTCGGTTCAAGCCTTGCAGCTTTTAGATGGCCGTCCATATTCTTTTAATTGCCTCACCTAGTGGTGGTGATCTGTTTTTCTCTCCACATGCTGCAAATGGGTGGGTTTGGTTTTTTTTTTTTTTTTTGGGGGGGGGTTGTTAAATTTTTTTGGCCAACCCTCTAATATCTTAAGCATAATGCTCACGATATTCAATATCAAATCTAAGCGAAAACTTCATAGGACAATCATGAGGCCTGCTCCGGTTCAGAACTTTGGTAAGACGTGCATAGTGTAGGTGATACGGAACACTTGGTGAATGAGGGCACACAAGAAAGGATAGAGAAAGAAATGGTGATAATCAGAAAAAAGGTGGAGGTGGCAACGACGTGAGAAGAACTTGTAAGACCGAGATGGCATGGAAAAATGTTCCTGTACAAAAAAGAGACTTCTTAATGAGGTAAGCAAGGTAGGATTGATTTAGAAAGATTGATGTTGCCAACAAACTACTTTCTAAATAAAAAAATTTCCATACAAGTATGGCGATTCTCATCACTTTTTTTCATCGCTTTACCAAGAAGAAAATCTTTCTTAACCTTAGTCAAGAAGGACACCACTGTAGCAACATAGGTTTGAGTTTGCCCAATTATTTAGCATCAATCGCATGCATGCTATGGGACCCAAAATAGACCTAAATGTAGTGAAACACCGCATTTTAAACTTGTTGTTAGTCTATGAAAATAGAGACAGTCCATGGTAAGCATTTTGAAGTGCTAACTCCATGGATTGCCAAATATTTGGTGGTTGTTACTCACAAATGATGAGAAAAACTGGCCTCCTTTACTTTTATTTTCCCCCCTTATAAACATGCCAATTACTACATTTGGAGAGTCTTGTGTGTCTTGTAAACCATTTCGTTCAAGCTTAGATTCCTCCTAGCGGCTTCTTCAGACTTTGTTTTGACGGATGTTCACTGAGAATTTGGGCCTATGACAGTAAAGAGAATTTTAAAATCATATACTTACAAGGCAGTAGTACCACTAGACAACAACCAATAAATATAGGACTTAAGTTCTTTTCCTTCAAACAAGCGAAAAGAATAAAGATCATCCCAAAATTGCTATGAACACATTCTTTTCAGCGTTATATAACACTCAATGCAACTTACAGTAGAAAGTCGAAATGGGCAGAACTTTGGCTTCCCTCTGCGGCCGTACTTCAGCAAATATGCCCCTTTCTTAAGGGCTGTAATGGCCTGTATATTATATTAAACAGGAAAAAAAACTACAGCATTAGATTCAGTTCTCCATTCAAGAGCATTAATTGCAGTGAAATGAGTCCAATACTTCCAATCATATCTTCTGCTCCCCCACCCCCCCCCCCCCCCCAACACGCACACACACAAGCACAAGTGTTTCTCTAGTCATACTTTATTAACATATAATCCATGGCTGTCAAGAAAATGCAAAAGTGGTGATCATAGTGATTCTGCAGGTGAAATGAGAATGCTTATACATGTCTTGTTATTATGCAAAATAACAAACCAGGATAGCATTAAATTACCAAATATGCTACTGTTATAATACATAAACATACCATAATCTGATTTCTCGTGTATGAACTTCAAGAGAGCTCAATAGTGGCATTAACACTCAACTTAAAACTAACTTTAGAGCAAAAGGGCGGCCAGGGGAACAAGATCACAATCAAATACAAATCTCCTCTAGGGCTTCCCCCATGACAGTGGTCTAGGGAGGGTTTCTGTATGCAGCCTTTCCTGCACTTATGTGGACAGACTGTTTTTGTGTTTCAAACACGTTACCTCCATGTCGGAGTGGAGCAACCTAACCGTTGCGCTCAGGCTCATCCTCTACTTGAAACTAACACTATTCCTTGGTTTATGTACTTACCTTTTCGGACGCATATAATCACCAGGCGAGTAAGATTATCTGTGTGGTGTATGTGATGCACGAAATCGTCTGTACCTGGTCCGTGTCCCTTTCGCCGAGACCAGCCCTCTGCAAATCAGCCATTCAAGGTGCAAAGGCAGGTGGTGCTGCAAGGCAGATGTTGAACTCAAACCCATTTGAACAGGGCAATGCAGTCCTTCTCTGGCCCATACACATATCACTTCCAATTTCCACTCATCAACTCCACCTCCAAACCCTAATTCCTTCATCTACCCCATTTTCATCACCAAAAGCATCATAAAAGCCCAGAAATTCAGCTCACAAACTCCAATAGAAAAACCCTAATATCTCTACCAAAGCCCTCTCCAATAGATTTCAGCTCTTCAACAGCTCAGCCAAAGGGAGAAAAAAGATCTGCAAATTGACAAGAAAAACCCTAAGAAAAATTGACATGTACATTCATAATGCATCTATCAAAATGGAGCAAATGAAACAAGCTACCTACATACATGTAGAGCAATGTGGATGGAAAATTCGTAATGACTCACATTTCGACAGAGTTAAGGAATCTTCCGCTATTGCAGACGAATCTGAGCTCCAAATTTGGTTGCACACAAATTGGATTCAACAGTCGACGTTTCGGTTTGGGAACCAAATCGAGTATTTAGGGGTTTTGCGGAAAATTGGGAGGGATTATGAGCTCGACGAAGGTGATGATTATGTTAACGTGCGCATCTGCAATAACATGCGCCAGCCTCCCTTCTTCTGTTGGCGCTGCCTTTTCTCTCTCTCTCTCTCTCTCTCTGTGTTCAGTTGGTGCCACGTCGGCAACTGAAAGTCGTTTTCGTTTAAATTTTGATAATATTAATATTAATAATATTAATATTAATAAAATAATATGTTCCCGTTATCTGGGATTTTCTTATGATTGGGATGGGGCTGTTTTTGGGTCATTGTCTGAATCGGACTTCCCCATGTTTGCAAACAAAAATCCAAAAAGTGAAAAGATAAAGAAAGCCTGGCCCGCTTCTTTTTGGGCTTTTATGGTGACGGTGTCGTATCAGCCTGACAGCTTTTTGACGCTCTTTTTGACCTAGCAGCAAAATTTACCCCCTAAAACAAAATTCCTCTCTATGCCCGTAAATCTTAAAGGGTGAATAGGTTGATGGTGACCGTCTAGTCCCACCGTACACCATAAATGTTCTTATACCTCTGATGATTTTTTTTTCAACTCTTGAAATTACTAAATTGAATATCTGACTTTAACATGATATAAAATGTAAGTCATATTCGTGCCTAATGGTCTTCGTCGAGCTTTATACAGCTTGACCTTTGAAAACACCTCATATTACGTGCTATGTGTGAGGACGTGTGTTACATCCACATCGATTGTACATGAGATTGAAATACAATGACACTAGACTTTAGAAGTGATATTGAAAAGTTTTCTTGCAAGGGCCTACCCATGGACTATAACAAAGAGGCGCCATTTTTGGTATGTTTCGACTTGGTTTCGTATACGGCCTAACTCACAAGTAAATAATCTTCTAAAATGAGCTTAAAAATGGAGTTAATACGGGCTAATTCACTTTACAGATTTAATCATTTGGTATAAGGAACAAAATATTCAGTGGCCAAAACTATTGCATTGTTTGGATTAATGGCCCAAACTATTTAAAACTATGGGATGAGGGGAGGCTAATGCGATAAGAGTAAGAGCTAAGGGAGACAGAGGGTTTTGTACAAGGATCGAAGCTAGAGGCACAAGACAATACACCGATGTAACTCAAGAGAGCCGGTCAGGACATGTCTCGAGTGTCAACCTTGTCGAATTAATAGCGTGCGCTTGACTCTTCTTAAAGCTCCCATGAAATTGCATTAACACTAACTGCTGTTCCTGTCACAAACTCTCGTATAATCACATGAATGCTTCTCTTGCTGATAAGTTAAACTGCTTGTATGGTCACATGAAGCGTGTGGCAGCTCTTGTAATATAGAGCCTACACTCCTCTACAATAGGAGTTGCGTCAAGGGCTCAAAATTTAACCTTGTGCAGAACTGAGTTCGTATCCTCTGATACCGTACTCCATGGTAAATGGTGTCTAAGCTGAATGAGACGATTGGAGGAAGTTAAACCCCTTCGCATAATCCTACAAAAGGAGGTTTAATTTCCTCTAATATCTCATCATCGGCTCTAGCGTAAGTAGATTTGTAAGCAAAGGAACTGCTAAAACTGCACCTGTTTTTGTTATATGTAAGCAAAGGGTCTGAATATGGAGTTAGAGCAGGCATAGCAAGTGGAGACATGATCATGGAATCCGTGCAAAATCTCGTGCAACCCTCCATTGTTAATTGAAGAATGCATTACACGTACGCTGAATCCGTTCATGTGTTTCCCGCTTAATTTAAGTTTGACGTTCGAACTCCAAGAATGTTGTAGGATGCGGGTCTCTCTTCTTGATGTCCATTTCATCACACACGCAGACAGACACACACACAACAGGGAAGAAAACCCTGCTTGCATCAAACTTGTGTTATTCTGAACTATAAAAGTTTGAGATCCATAATATGACCAACGCAATGACGAGTCTCCCGTCTCTGCAGGGTTAGCCGAGCCTAAGTAAGAAATAACCGGCACGAAACCTATGGTAATAATGCCTTCACTGAACACAATACCACTTCACCAATGACTACAACAAGGAGAAAAGAGGGGCGTCACGCACAGTAATACACATGTCTAAACATCTTATCATTTTCAACATCAAATGGAGATCAAAGAAATTGAAGACCATAAAGCCAAGAATGGAATGATCATAGATTAAGGTTCAATATCCGTAATCATCATCGAATATTGTATAGTCTCCCCTCCTGGCTCTTGCATCTCTATCAGCCTGCAAATTATTACAGTCAACATTTTTCACCATTGATCACCGCAGAAATTAAAGATTCATTAGTCGATAAGAAGTAAATCATAAAGAAACAAAAACAACCCTCTTGTTATTATAGCCAAGAGAACTATTAAAACCTGAAATATTGAGTAAACTGGAATCAGATATGTACCATAGTCTGTTATGAAAACATGGAGTAACAGGCTGCAACAGGTAAGTTTATACAGACAACATAGAGTGCCAATGCAACTTACACCAACATAAGAGTGCCGTAGGTTTGTCAGCAGCATTTAATACGTAGCATCAGCCAAATGTGCCATAATACAGAGATCAGATTTGCATTGAATACTTGCCCGAATTCAAGTTACAAAAGAAGAGTACAGAGAGATCCTTCAAATCTAGTGGATGTGCATGAAGCATTTGAAATAACAAATTTAGCTCATTTGGTATTAGAAAAATGTAGGATGAAAAATGGTGAAGGGAAAGGGGAGGGATGAATGGATTTCCCTTGTTCGGGATGACAGAAACGGGGAGGAACGGCAAGCAAGAAGGATGCACTTTCCTTCAGGGTCTGCTATACTTCTTTTGTCCGCTCCTAAGGTCTATATGCGATGCATCTAAAATGGTAGATCGTAAATTTATCAAGATCTCTCAACCATTCCTCTTTTCCTTCAACTTAACAAAGCAACATGGAAAGACATGATACTTCTTAGTCCTTCCAATTTTTGTCCTCTGTACCAGACATGCTCAAGGACGATTTGTGGTGTAGGGTGAGTTAGTATCTGGGGAGTAAAATATCTAGCCAAGCTAATAAAAGCTGATTTGTCTAGATGGCTCTAATGAATTTCCATTCCAGCGCGAGTCTTAAAAGAAAACTTTACAGTGGCAACAAGCAGAATCCAGAAGCACTGCATAATAGACTGAATACAAAACTCCAAAAATAAATGTATGCAGTGTTGACTTGTGAGTAATTATTGAGAGTAGACTTCTGATGATACTGATCTACAAGCAATTCCAGAACTTGAAGCTAGGATCATGGTCAATCAAATACTCTAATATTAAGTTGTAACTCGACCCAAAAAAAGGACCATCAGAATTTTAGCGTTTCATATTATGCGGGTCACTGCGATTGTATGTTTTCCTTATGAGTATGTCAACCCAAGCGGCCATATCATTTCAGATAAAAAGGGAAATAATCATTCAAGTGTTTGAAAGTAACGAAAGGTTATTAATAAAGGCCATACCCTGCTTATGAGCCTTTCAAATTCTTCTGTTCCATTCTCCTCTATATATCTCTCTGCGGCAGTTAAGATATCATCTGGTTTGCGGAAAATATTCTTTTTACGCGGGATATACCAGATTTTAATCTGTGGATCCCTGTAGAAAGGTCTAATGAAGTGTGCATAAACGTATGCTGCTCCGTTGAAGTAGGGTAGTACCAACCAGCATGTAGCAAACAGCCTAACATAAGGCCAAATGGGGAACCTGAGTAATGAAAAAGACAATCAGAATTGAAGAAAAGATATCTATATATATCTACCTTGACGCACGCATTTTTTAAATAACATAAAAGGAACAACACATTTCATGTATAGCAGGTTAAGTTGCACCTTTGTATGAGCATCAATGAGAACTTTTGTGCCATTTTTGACAAGTTTAGCAATGGTAAAAATAACATAGGTTAACAGGCACACCCCGTCATTGTGAGTAATTATCTTATCTTCATACTTTAACTATTTGGGAGCAGCAAAAAAAGGTGCGAAAGACAGTCAGCAGTTATTGCCCTCAAACAGTCAAACATCAGGGAACAAAAGTTGCCAATATGCTTTTTCGAAGCTGAAAATTTACATCAGGGGCATGTAGAAGTACCCAACCAAGGTTTGTAATGCTCATACATCTGATAACAATCTAATGTTACTTACGTTTCCAAAAACAAACCAACGTGATCATTCTTATGTGTATACACGCTTGTATGAAATAAAAAGTTAGTTGATAACTAACATTTATTAACGGTCGGCCACATGGTATAGTAAGGGACTCATTTTGTGAAACGAACAATTATCTCCACACAGAACTTGGCTGTTTTTGCGATTTGGTGCTTAGGAAGTCTCTATATCCACATTGGTTTCGATTCTAAGTTTCTAATTTTTAGTGATTATAGAAAGAGCGGGAAATCATAGTATTGTACCCTGTTGGAAGCAAACTGATAATTTTTGTAAGTACCACAATAAGAAGAATAAGAATATGCATTAGCAAATAACAAGTTCATGCATCACTCGATGAAACTGAAAGCTGTGCTTTCAGTAACACCCTGTGCCTCGAGTAGCGGCCAACATGGATAACAGGAATGTCTACAGTCATCTCAGTTTTGAAAAGTGAAGTGGGTGGCACTAAGACTGATATTAAACTATGGGCGACTGAATGCACAAGGACTAATGTATGCAATCTTAACCCAAGTTTCCGAGAGCCTGATTTCGTGATTAATGGGTAATTAACAGTAAGCAAGATGCTTTTGGTCACTGAAATTTATTCTTACAGGTCTAGATGGTTGAGGGAGCTGGTGCAAGGATTATTAGTCATAGTAGAACAATTGTCACAAAGAATTACCTACCAACGGAAAAGGAGAGAAACATTTGGCATATGACTAGTTTACCATTCAAGAAGCTTGGCAAATGTGAGCTCAAATAGTGTGAGCAAAGAGTATAGAACCCAATACGTTAGCCATTGCTGGTCATCCGCACGAGACCTGGTCTCTATTGCCCTAATTGAAGCATATCTGCACCAAAGCCACAAAAGTTAATGGCGTTGAAGTCCAATACTTGCACACCGATGATACGATTATAATGCACTTATTTGATGTCTAACTAGTTAAAGATTGCATATTAAAGCCTTCCTTCATTCCTAAAAAAGAGTCCCCTAAAACTGAACTGTTGCAAACATTTATGCATTCAAATAGCTATTCTGAGGTGAGGAGGGCTTGACAGAAAAACCAAAGGCACTCTTCACATTTGAACACATTCAAACTCCTAATATCCCAATATGTAAAACGCTATTTCCACCGCTTGTATGGGTTTTTTTTTTGTCTCTAAAGATGCATTATATTGGTAATTGTTAACCACTTAATAACCAGTAAAATGGTGGAATAGCATTGGGGGGGGGGGGGGGGTATAAATAGCCTCCCCAGCACACAATACTCAACAACACAAACTCTGCAATCCTGCAAGCAAACAGACGCTGCAATAAAGCATCTTATCCTTGGATTTGAATGGAGAAAACGGTACTAGAATCAAACTTACAGAGGATAAACAAGAGTAATCACTGGCCTGCAAAAAGGAAAAAGAAAAACCCAAAATGTTGAATTAGGAGTAGGAGTAGGAAAAAAACAACAAAATCCAAAAGCATTACAAGTACACTTGGGAAGCAAATCAAACGTTTGATTGCAACCAAAAGATTATACTTTCACTGATAGTGCATGACTGTCGTTTATGTTGAAAGATTTAATTACGCAGTGAGAAGTAAAACAGAGACATGTGCATGGCATTACCCAGCAAGGACATCAATATTCTTAGCCACCACAGATAGAAAATTCCCAGAACCCATCTCAATTTTGGTGTTGCAGTTCTCTCTATAGATAGTGTGTAAAACAAGTGTGTGAGAGTGTTTTATAGATCACTTGTACAACGCGTGCATATGCATGACGAAAGTGAAGTGTAAAAGTATATGGAAAGTATGAAAAGGTGATTGATTGACAGAAGAAAGGCGCAAATTTCTCAAGAAGAATCTTATGAAACGCGAAGAAAGAGGCACCGAAAATTTTCGTTGTGTATAAGGATTCTCGGTCGGCATATATCTATCATAATCGTATTCAAGTTCTTCTTTTCGGTGCAAGATGTACAACAAGCTACACATTCAAGCCAAGTACTCTAATTGGTGCCCGCCATATGGGACAGATTGTCGAAGCACATAGTTCTCCCAATGGATCATTGCCTTTAGAGGTAGAAGGTTTTAGAAGAAGACAGCAAGATTTTGCCATTACCGCATTATTGATCGCTTTTTATTGCGACAAGTTTAAGTTTCGGGGTCAAAGTTCTCAATTTTCACTATGCATGTGACAATAACAAACAAAAATAGTGTTATGGCAGACTGCTCCTGAAACAATTATTAATTTTAACTATTTAATACATATGTCATATACAGAGCTAATCAAATTTTACCTCATGGCAGCCGTATCCGACCGTCCATGCCATTAGCGTGGACTAGCCAGATTACAATATCTTTTAGCCAACTTACAATTTTTATATGAAAGAATCTTCAAAAGCTCAATTATAAACTATGAATACCCTTACGATGTCCTTTATCTCATATTTTTTGCTTAGAAAAGTATACTCAACTCACATAATCACTTACGTAGCAGTCATCACGGATCACTCTTATCAACTAAAGAGTGACAATAAAAAAGAACATTTTATTAACTGTATTGTGCTTGGACTCCAACTCCGGAACGAGATCATTAGTTTCACTTATCTTATACTACACAAGGAAGATGCTTTTTGAATTTCTTTTTTTGCCTTGCGACAAAGGTAGTCGATAACTAATGGGTCGAAGTACTACACATTTCCAAGTTTCGTTGATCAAAAAGTGGTTCTTGACTTGTCTTTTGCATCGTGCCCAACTTATGCGTTCTGTTGTGATCATCATTTTGACTCTTAGATCTATTTTGTGAATGTGCACAACAAATTCTTTGACCGACTGAGGACTATTGAGAAAGTGTTACGAGTAATTAAGATTCAATTGAACGTTAATGTTCTTGCAAAACCAAAATCATACCTAGAGGATCATAAAATGATCTTTCATAGTTTTGTACGTACCCTTTGTGCTAACCCATTGTCGTACGAAAATATGTGGATAATCATTGACTTGTTTCCATAGAAGGCCAGTAAAGTTGTTAAGTTAGCATCATCAATTTGCACATTGCAATACATGCAAGCATGAATAATGAAAGTCAAAACTTTACCAAACCATAGTTCCGATACCATGTTAACTTACTATCCGTTTCAAAAGCTTAAGCTGATAGAGATTGAGTCCAACAATATATATCGCGCTTTATCAAAAGTTACTACGAAAGAAAAAAGAGGAAAAATAAAAAACGTTAAATAGCCTTATCCTCTCGTACATAACTAGTCTTATTTCCCACTCACATACTTAAATAACGCTGGTGATGGCTTGGGGTTTTGTAATATAGCATTATGGTTAGGAATATTAAATCTTAGGACTGAAGTTCCTCTGAAGATATGTCCAATGCAATTTAAGTAAGTTGCCTCTATAAGACCTCAAGTGCGCCGATGAGTTGCAAAGGTGTCCAGTCTAATTGAAGCAAGTTGCCTAGGACTTTTGTTGACAATTTTGTCATTAAAAGTAAACTACCCACGCACCAAAGCATGATGGATCCCTATCTCCACCCATTTGAACCAAGCACGTGTGAAATGAAAAGGTGTCAATTGAGATTCAAGACTTTCCTCCACAATTTTTTTGTTGTTGGAAAGTAAACTAGCCACGCGTCGTTGCATTAAGGATCAGTATCATTAATTACTATAAAAAAATAAATAAATAGATGTCGGTAATAGATATATATATATATATATATATATATATATATATATATATATATATATATATATATACACACACACACACACATATTCGTGCTTAGATTTTGATTTATCATTTAAATCATCCATTATCGCATCCCTCCCAAGACTATTGTCTAAAGTCTTATATGTGCATCCCGTTCTGAATGTTTTTTCCCAAATTGACTAGACTAAGAAACAAATGGCAGCAGCCCCACCAGCTTCTGGCAAGAATGTGGGTTACTTTTTCTAAGCAGGGGAGAAGAGGTGGAACGAGATCAACACAAATATTATTGCTCTTATTATTGTTAAGTTATCATCTGCTCTAAAAGCTTAAGCTGTTAGAGAATTGGTCCAAAAATGTATATAATGCTTTGACACTCCCCCTCACGTGCAAGCCCCCAATTACACGTGAAAAGACTAATCGAGGTGCACCATCACCAAGTGCACAAATAAACTGATTGCAAATTACACTATAATAAAGAAGGACCAAATATGCAAACGGGAAGAATTAAATCCAAGACCTTACCAAACCAGAGCTCTGATACCAGGTTAAGTTACTATCTGCTTTAAAGTTTAAGCTGTAAGAGAATGGACCCAACAATGTATATCATACTTTAACAATTATCATGCATATGGCGGTTTGGAAAGCTTGATGATCTTGGCATTTGCGTTAATTAGTTAATCTTATAACTCAAACCTGTTCTTTCATTTGATCAGAAATATATCATGGGGAGCAAGGAGCTCCTTAGGAGAGAGGAAAAGTCACGAGAGGGAGCTCCCGAGCAGAGGAGAGATCCAAGGGCAAGGAGAGGGAGCTCCCAAGGAGAGGTTCTAACCGACTTCCCCAAGGGAGGCCTCGGGCGACCTCCTTGGGAAGGGCCTCGGGCCGACCCCCTCGAGCTTCAAGTCAGTACTGATGCCAAGACTTGGAATGTTCTTGCTGACAAAGTCGGGCACGTGACTTGAGGCATGCGCTCCGTATTGATTGAATCGATAACATTGACTTTGACTATTGAATAATTGTTAACGTGCTGCAAAAGTGTGACTTATAAACAGTCAAGGGTACGTAACCATGATGAACTAGCAACAAAAGGTTAAAATGAAACTCAACTAAAGTTGATACTATCATTCTTTTATGGCAGTATTAATTGAACGAAGAGCCTGATCATTCGGTTTAATTGAGTAGTGCTAGCAGGTTCAACAAAATGTAAGCTAGTGAACCAGAATCAAATACATTTACACATTGTTAGATGAAAAAACCGTTCAGCTAAGAGACTCATTGGGTGCAGGATATGAGTTGTATATAAAGAGAGGCTCCACTTGCATTATTAGAACCATAGACATGGAAAGATATTGATTGAACCTGCAAGAAAACAGCGATCCAGAGAATACGTGTATGCTCTTGAAGAAATGACAACAATGTACTGGAACATTACAGCAAAGCAAAAGCCAGCTGATACCCTAATTCCAGATTTTCAGCACAAGGAAAAGTAATCATATCTTTTGAACAGTCCTGATGATTCATCAAGAATAAGCCATTTAAGTAGAGGTCCAGATGCGAAAGTTGTGAGCAACATGTGTGGTAGGGTCATGAGCACCCACCATATAAATATAGCTGCAGCCACCTTATACAAGAAAAGAGGAAATGCAATCCTGCTGGTACCCAGTAACTGTAGTATGAGTTTTAGGCAATAAGCAGAAACTAGGGCTCACCAGTCACCACCTGATAGAGGAACCTGGCTGAAAGTGAGCACATTGTATGGGTTCCCCCTTCTTAAAATATGGGTTGAACAATGCAACATCCAGTAGGAGTGAGGCATGAATAAGACCTTCGACGCCTAAAATCTACTGTTCGATAGAGCACCATCTCTTGTTTACGGTCTAGATAGTGAGATTCCAAATTAGTGAGATTCCGAATCTGTCTCTTACACAATGTTGACTCGTTTTGACTTGGATCCCATTATCAATTTTGTTGAACCCTTAATCAGTGTGTCAGAGGCCAAAAATGAGAGCGAGCACGAGGTTCTTATCACCATAGTTTTCAGTTGCAAGCATGACAATGCACAGTACTGGGGCAGTGCTTTCTTTGCAATAATTGGATGCCCAAGCTACAATATGTACGTAGAGTCAGAGTTATTATACTAGTAACTTCAACTTTGATTGCTTGTAAATATGGCTTGAATCCCTTTCGGTCAGCTGGATCCCATTATGAGTTTGTTAAACCTAAGTACTTCAAGGCAAGTCAGAAAGAAGCCTTAAGCTCATATAATGATGCCAGATAACATGCATATCAGTTTCTTTCTTGAACCCAATAATCACAATCAATATTGCTTATTGTGTTTTCTTCAAACCCTCAAAGAGCTCTCAGTACTCGCATCAAAGTTAGCAGCAATCAAACTCAAACCTAGCATTTTAATTTGCAATTATATACACCAAATTTGTATAGAAAACAAGTTCAACAAAATTAAGCTCATATCAAACCACACACATTATATGGAAGATGATCTAGGAGTGGTGACTAGTACTTGTATCATGCCGATCTACTCCTCCCTGACGTAAATTAGACCCGCTTGCCTGTGACTCCAAAAATCCCGAACCTTGCATCGGCCTAAACGAATTTAGCGCAGCCAGCATCCCCATTTGCCCCTCCGCCACCGCACCACCACCCAAAGCAAGCGGAGTAGGGAAATTCATAAAATGCAATCCACTACTAACGCTAGTTGAAGGGAATGTCCACATAGATTCGCCGCTGGTGACTTGGTTGCTAGGGTTTGTCATCATCAGAAACGGGATCTGACCTTGACTCGGAACCGCCGCGGTCCCCGAGTGCAACATGTTGTAAAGTCCCATCTGATTTTGCAGCGACAAATTATCCTCTGATGTCGACCGCCTTTTCGACGCGGTCGCTTCCAGGCAGGTCTCACCACGTGATTCTTGCTTCCCTTGCAGCATTGCAATGGCGTTCATGTAATTATTAGTAGTAGGATAGCTCGAGTGTGACTCTTCCAACCTCGAATTCTGACTAAAATAGTTACTCCTGAAATGCGAAGGTGTTGACATGGACGAACCTGAGCTTCTCAGCGAGATATTTAGCGACGTAAAATTAGCCGGGATGGTGCCTGTGCCGGTGGCGGCAATGACGGCCGGCTCCGCCTGCTGAAGCAGCCACTCGATGGTCTCGCCGTCAGATTTGTGGCCCAGTTCTCGTGTGAGCTGAAAAACCCTAGCTGCACAGGCGGCCGGCATGCGGATCCGGCGGCCACGGCCGTCCACTTTGGTGTGCCTGTCCTTGGTTGATGCCCTCTTTAGGGGAGGCTTGGCGGTTTTAGCCAGCTGGGTAGCAGCTTTTTCGCTTGTTTCGCCGGTGGCAGTGTTGGAAAACGGCGGGTAGCCGGAGTTGCTGGAGCAGGCTTCTTCTTCTTCCTTTCTCTCTAGCAACTGCAATGGGAAGTTTGGCCGGCGCATGCCATATTCACCTTCCATGGTTATATATGTATGCTTTTCTTTTGCCTCCTTTCTCTTTTGACCTAGCTAGTAGTACAATCAAGCTGTAGATGGCCCTAAATTCAGGTCACTTGTGGGTCTCTCTCCGTTTTCTCTCTACTCTCTCTCTAGAAGATGTAGTTTGAGGAATTCCCTTCAAATGGGAGCTGGCTGCTGGTTGTTTTCTCTCTCTGGGGAGAGAAGATAAGGGAGGGGGCAAAAGCTTTAAGCAACAAACATAATGAGTGGGAATTATATGGGTGGGCTGTGGAGAAGCTTTGTGCTTTATAAAAAATTTTGCTTTTAGAAGGGCTCAAATGTTATTTCGTTCTTTCTATCGCAAACATTTGAGCTTCACGCCGGCCTCCGAAGCCATTTGCAAATGACATTTTGCACGCTTGTCGTTAAAGGCGATTATTCGTTGCTAGAAGTAGTATTAAACTTTATATCAAATCATTATCGGATAGTTTCTCGTTTTGTTCTTTGCAGTTTTATGCTGTTTTCGTTCTTATTAACGACTAGTCTTAATTCGTTGTTTCCTACTTAATCAATTTCATTTTACCTTAATTAAAATAAATACATCTTTGAACTTCGAAGAAGTCATTAAAGACTCCCTTTAAGTGACATTTCAAATGCTTTTACCTACGTTTTAAAGCTCGATCAAATTATATAACATAACAATCTCCTTCTCTTCATTTGGACATTTAAGTTTTGGGCATCTTTATAATTGTTGTTGTTGGACAGTTCCTTGATTCAGACTCCACGTGCGGTCTCTTTAACATCAATCCGTAAAGACAATGGAGGATAGCGAAGGGTGGGACCCATTAGTCCATGTTTTTTTAACCTCCTAAAAAAAAGGTTAAAAAAAATAATAAAAACAGTTGATAGAAAAGAAAAGATAATCAAAGTGGTTCCCATGCAATCATTGTCCCCCTTTGGCTTTCTCTTCTTAAATAAACCTCCGTGGTAATTTGACCCGTAACAATCATGACCCAGGCCGACCTAATCTCTTCGAAGCCGCTAATTTTGAATTTGTCTTAGCTTAGGGTTGAATCTCGCGTCAAACATTAAAATTTGGTCCGAGTTTTATAAGTATTCTGCTAGGTAGGCGCGTATTTTGACGGTTATTAATTATACTTCATTCTGTAAATTGATAACACCATTCAATTTAATGCTTCGTACTCGTTATTATGTAATATATGAGAATATGGTATTTGGTTTGTATGTTAAACTAACGTTGTTCGGTTTTTTCTCTTTTTCAATTTTATATTGAATAATGTTTCTCTGTAACATGTTCTTTCTTGATCCTTTTTTCTTTGATTTGCTATTATTCAACAAACAGAAATTAAAAAGGGCGAAGCTAAGCAGGCAGGGTTTGGGTATCCGCTATCCCATATACTAGGTAAGATCGATGGGCTTGAATTGGTATTCGCATAGATGACCCGCATCAGCGGGTCTAAATCTTACTTAAATGACGACCGGTGCAAATTTGCGAGGGCATATCCACATTGCCGTTAACTAGTGTGATGCAATTTGCTTGAAAAATGTGATCAAATTTTCCTTCGCAAGTTTTGCTTTAACAGATGCTGATAACCTTTTGATAAAGTTGGTCAAGACATTTGCATGTATTAGTTATTCTGCAAGTAATCCTTTAAAAATGATATTGATAAGTGTAGTCCACTTTTGACACTAAACATCATTACGCATGACTTTTCAAGATCCTTTTGCACACTCTTTTGATCTTTAATGAGGAAAACTCAGGAGTGTGAAGAAAATGTATTTGCGCGCATCAATCCCGTGTTAAAATCATTCTTTTTGGAAGGAATTTAGCAAGTATTTGTGAAATATAAAGAATTGAATTTGACGAATCTCAGAGCACGTTTGCAGTTAATTCTCAAAATAGTTTTCAAATTAAAACATAACCAATTTTCATAAAAAGGTTTTAATCAGTTTTAGCAGAAACAATTTTCATTTGGCAAAGTTGGGGAAAACTCGTTGAAAGTTGTGTAAGGTGCTTAGTAAATATGTTGAAAACAGTTTTAATGTGAAAAAAAAAAAAGACATTAAAGAACATGAAAGATTCTCCAATATTTTTCGCTAACCAAAATTTCATAGTAAGTGAATTAATAACTATTTTTTTAACTTCGACCGTTACCCGAGTTGTAAGAATCTTTCTCTGAGTCAATGTAGTGACAATTAATAGTCGCTAAATATATCTAGTGACTTTTCTGCAAACTCTTTCACCGATATAATTCTTAGCAACATATTTTTAACGTTACTAAATAATAGCTACTATAGGCTTTTAGTGACCATTAATTGTCGCTATATAGGGGTAGGAGGAAGATTTCTTCAACCCGGTCAGGAGCTGAAAAAATTTCAAGTCGAAATACTTACATGCATTGTATTTAGATTCAAAAATTCATGAACCAAAGGAAGTAAAAAAATGCTAGGGGAAATCATGACTGAGCAACCATACAGAGTTGTTTCCAGACTTGGAAACCATAAGAGGTGGTTAGTCTCTTTAAACTGCTTGACTGCATGTATTCAACTAATTATGTTGATGAAGTGGAGCCAATCCAACTAGCTGGAAAGTAGACTTGAAAAACCATTTCAACATTCCTGCTTACTAATGAATCAAGTCAAGTACTGAAACAGGCACTTACAGCCCTAATATCTTGATTATGGCTCCCCCATATGAGTTCGGTTACTGCAAAGCATGATTAAGATTATAGTTAGTCATGTCCTTCCCTAACCATTAGCATGAGATGTAGCTTTCAGCAGAGGCAATGGGAACATCACCCCAACTTGCTTCATCTACAGCAGACCTGCCTCTCTATTTTCCATCAACATGCAGTGGTTGTGGAACCAGAAATGTACTGTCACCAAAGCCGGTGACATGGTCATATTCCATATTGGAACCCTAATGAGATGGGACTGAAAATAATTGAGCAAAATAAGACACCAATGAGTAGCTCAGCCGATAGAGATCCTCTCGAAAGATCATAACATTATTTACCAAGTCTTTTTTGTTTTCTTTTTCTGTTTTCGTCTGCAGTTTAGAAATTTGCTTTTCGGTAAACTTGACCAAGTGTTTTCGGTTTTCAATTCCGCCCGTCCAAGACTTTTGAGGCCTTCTTATTTTTTAGTTTAATATAACCCAGTTCTCCAAATTGGTTGCCAAAATCCAAGCATGTTCAGTATCTTCTTTTCCTTTTTTTTGGGGTTTTGGTTCACTAATGTGGGCTACAAAAATACACAATGGAGGTAATTCTCCCCTCCCTTGCCCAATAACCCGCCCCCACGAGACTTGAACCTCTTTCTTACACATGAAAGCAAGAGGCACTCATCATTGGACTTTTCTCTCGATCTCAAACTTGATGAATTTCTCGTCAAAATTAAAAAAAAAAAAAAATCTGCTACAGAGGGCCTTGGTTATTGTGCTTTTTCTGTAATTATAAATTATAAAAAGCAATTAAAGGCAGCGACTTTCAACTTAGGGACCATAACTAAGAAGATTAGAAGATCAACTCTTAAACTTCAAATACATTTCCTCTTTTTGGTTTTTGATTACATCTAGAAGGGTTCATTCATAATTATTAGGACAAGAAATAAACTAGGTGATATAATGCCATGAGATTATGACCAGTAGTCAGCTTTACAGCAGACTCTCTGTGGAAGATTTTGGGCCACATTTTGAGGAACTGAAATATGAATTATTGTGGACCAGCAGTGCCATGAAAGCAGCGTTTGGATGGCATTCACATCCTTGAAATGAATCAATCAGTGGGGTCATGGATTAGGTCACGTTGGATGTTGGGAGCTCACGTGCCACGCCACCTGCATTGCCGATCAAGATGGCTTAACCATCCAATCTGCTGATCATAGAAACAAATTTGTCGGGAGTGTTGGTGGTTGTTCATGTACACATTTAAGTCCTTTTCTCCTCCACCTTTCTGGTCAGTTTGAATGTTAAAATGTACCAAGATTAGCTAACCACAATGCTTTAATTGACCGTTAATAAGATGGTGAACTTTCACATTGTTACCATTTTAATGAAAAAGATTGTCACAAAAAAAATTATATTTGTTGTTTAAAATTTATATTGACAATTTTTTTTTTTGCCAAAATGCATTTTCAAATATTTTTCTAGCGCAAAGGATTCTTAGTCCCCCGTAATGGTACACTCGTATTGGCCATTAATACCATCTTAAGTTTGTTAAACAAAAGCTTTATCTGAAAAATATTTTTAGAGTTATGTGGCGAATTTGGGTGATAACTATGATTATTGCAATTCCAACCAAAATTTCTTGCGTTCATGTCACCTTAATCCCCGTAGCTCCTCGATTCCATGACGAAATATCAAATTTAGATTCGTGCACATTGATTGATCCCAAAAGCATTGGATAATGTTTATGTCACCATCGTTGTGCAAGTGTCGGCAATTATCTTGATGTAGTTGGGCACCATGATTTCAACAAGAGTCCTTGGCCACCATAATTTCAACAAGAGTCCATATCACATCGATATGCAGAACATGAAAGATCCTACTTTTCCAAAGTAGTTGCCGCCTGATTGATTGGTGCTTGGTCCCTATATCATCATCATGCAATTGACGTTATTTCTACGCGCATTTACAGAAATAGAGATCCTACGTCATTTCTTTTTCTTCTCGGTTTCACCAATAGAGATGAATTACCATTTTACCAATAGAAATAAATTACCACTTACCATGAGCTGTAGGTTTTAAAAGGGGTGATTAGTTAGTAACGCAAACCTGATCTGAAAAGAGAGGTTGCCGGATCCCGACTGTCAGAAGAAGGGACGGCCGACTTACCTCGCGTCTAACTATGCGAAACGAGCCAAACAGCAAGGTCAAATGGAAACGAGCTCTCACACGAGCACAACTTGCCGTATGTGCATCAAATTCCAAAGAATTTGCACGCTAAATGACCTTTCACTTGCATCAAGACGAGCATTACACGAAAAGACCAATTGCTTAGATAGACAGGGCGCTCAAAACGAAATTCAGGAAGAAACTAACACAGACCTGTTCCCAAGAGGAAAAATATGACATAAAACAGGACATGAAGACTGCCTGCCCACTGCATCAAGACCACCATGAGCTTTTCTAGTGGTGCTTTCTCAAGCAGCAGCGCCAAAAAGGCTCCAATCATTAACTTTGAAGCTAGAGACTGCATTTTTTAAAACTTCAGCCATAGCCATACAACCAGATTGTGCAGCGGGTACAGCCAAACCAGCACCAACTGCGCTAGCACTTTCACTCAGAGGGCTGCATCACAACAGCAAAGCATTGAGGGGAAAAACGAGTATATATTTCAGTGCAGCCGAAAGTCCATGTATGTAGAACAGAGAATTGGAATGCAAAACAACAGATCGAAGATAACTTAGGCTACCAACTCCTCACACATCTTACATCCTAATTTTTTTCCACGAGTTATCATCTATTGTTGGATGGGATGTCAGGACAGGGCATCGGCAGTTGAGAATTAGAGTTCTTAAACAAAATTTGTGCCTAAACTTAAGCAGGTTACCAGCAACACAAAGA
Source organism: Escallonia herrerae (assembly GCA_033070095.1). Taxonomy (NCBI): domain Eukaryota; kingdom Viridiplantae; phylum Streptophyta; class Magnoliopsida; order Escalloniales; family Escalloniaceae; genus Escallonia; species Escallonia herrerae. The sequence goes on along the minus strand of JAVXUP010002387.1, from coordinate 113,116 downwards.
CCAAGTAAAAGATAAACGAGGAAAAATATTTGAAGCCCATTCTTTTGATTTTCAAGAATAAGAGATCTTCATTCAGTTTCCTCCACAACTACGTATTTCTTTAAAATAGTTAACTTCCCAAGAATATGTTTTACATGATAGCAATAGAATAATCACCTGTAGATAGGTGACAAACTAGAGCCAGCGATAAGCGAAGTCCTAGTTACCCATCTACTTGCATGCCAACATCCTTGTTCGATAATGTGCACATATGCAGGACGGAGAGAGGAAGGAGGCTAAATGACGTGCAAAAGCTCAGCCTTGGACAAGATGCAAAATTCTAGAATCTGCATTGCTAAAATGTTACTCTACTGTTCCTCGAAGAATATCAATAAATTGAACATAAGTACATGTGCAAAAGTCATGTGGATAAAGGCCAAAGATCTCCTCATACTTACTTTATATAGATGGGCTCATAGGCAACGATAACCACATCCGTGTCAACTTCCTTAAGTCGCAAATTTGCCAAATATACCTGCAGGAACCATATTTAAACTTTTAGGAGCTTAGACCAATCAATCATAAGGTGAACAATTAGATAAAAGAAAAGAGAGAGAAAGATAAGCCAATGGTAAAAGCAGCACACAAACTTACCCTTACTAAGTTTTGTGCTTCTCGTCCTTGGCGTCCCTTCGAGATGGCCTATGCATGAGAAAGTACAGAAGTTAGCCTGAGTTAGTCCACATGGCATACTAGCATATTGAGAAACTATCATAAATGTGCAAGTGAGAGACCACACGCTTATAATCTCAATTCTCAAGAAGATCGTGCTGCCAATCTGAGCTGTACTCATTTGACATTATCGTATTTTTCAGTTTGATAATTGATCACAAAACACTCTAATAGTAGCCTTTTTCCACATAAATCACACCCATTCCTGGCAACTCTGGGAACCATCAAATTTAACACGGCAAATTACTCATAGTAAGTTTCAATTCCCTCATTCTTTTCCATGCAATTACAAGAGTGTCAAGGCGAAAGGCCTTTCTTTATTTCCGATTCCACTAGTTGCATACCCTTCTAATCCTTATAAAGTTAGCAAAACATCTGGTCACATAATTCATCAGAGCATTGCAACATGCATCCTACCTTGTGCATTTTGAAATTAACAAGGATAATGCATAGATATACGGCGTTACATAGCCGATTTCAATAAATTAAGGCAATAAATTCCATAACTGAATACCTGCCGTGAATTGGTGCAACTCCAAATATTCTTTTAACACTGTTTTATGTGAGTTCTAGTTTATGATCAGGTTTTAAAGCAATTATATCTCATCCACTAAAGAAAGACCAGCATTGCAATGAACAACTGCAGTTTGCAAGTTGGAGCAGTGATAAAACATAGAATACAAAAACATGGCACGCGAGTCTGCATCACAGGCGATCGTCCACAATAGTGCAACAATCAGTTCTTACAAACCTATCCACCAAATACCGTGTATTAATATATAAAAACGCTAATAATAGCAGAAGTGTGAAAAAATGAGAACTTAATGAGCTTCGCCGCATTGAAACAGCATTTCATATACCATTTGGCCAACAGCAGTTGTAACGACAGCAGGCATGTTCCTAAAGCGCAAACCCTCAGCCTGAAAGACTCCGGACTGCTCAATTACCTGGAAAAATTCTGTAATCAGCAAGCTACCATTTCAAACGACTCATTAATGCCTTTGCATGTAGACACGTGCATAGGGAGACTAGTACTATTAATTATAGGTTAGATTAGATCTCATTTAGAATTGCTCTCTAAACAGCAATTAATTATGGCATTACATACATATTGTAATAGACGTCATAGTAGATCTTCCCTTCTCTATCGAACCATAAACCAAAGTTATTTTCAGAAAGGTGCCTAAGCACACCTTTAAGTTCTTAACAGCAATGCCCCTTCACAAGACAGCGTGATTCGTGATTGAATGCTTTATCATGGTCAGAAGGAAGACTAGATACCAAAAATGGATCTAATAGCCAGTAAGCCACAAACGCACACAAATGCCTGAAAAAATTTAGTTGCAATGTCATAGAATAGGCATCATATGGAACCACTGCTGCTACAAGAAGTGCCAACATAAAGTTGACAAACGCTATGACCATTGGTTTCCCTCAAAACCCAAGCCTCCAACAAGGAACTATCCATCCACGATTTATGTTTTGCATGAAAATTGGGGTCTTAAAGGGCTTGTATACATCCAAACAAGTGATTATACAGCAACACAATATCCTTGCGATATATTCACTAAAAGTTCCTCTCATGACTTCCCTCGAACAGACTTACCCTAAAACCTTGCACATCTCAGGTAGCCCCGAGTCTCTTCTAGTTCAGGAACAACCAAAACCACAACCAACTCAAGCCTTACCCCTGCCCCCGCCCACCATAGCTCAAGAGACCAATACATGACTGGTAAACTAAATCAGTGGCACAGAAGATATTACAAGGACGTGTGTTCCTCTTTTCCTATATTTCAAACTTTGTTATGAGTTATTTTTCTCTCAAGCATTCATTTAATTGCTAACAAATCTAAAATAAATTTTACCACGTTCCCTTCAGCATCTTGTTCTCTTGCCAGGTCTTGAAGAAACCAGGTAGCGCTTGCATTATCCGCGACACCAACCTTCAGTTCCAAGAGCTCAAATATCAGGCTTTCATCGCGCGTAGAGTCCACAAACACCTCCTACACATAAGCATTCAAATAATCAATTTAACAGTAATCGAAATAATTACGAAAGACAAATCGCAATTGCAAGCACATAAAGCAATCACCTGATTATCAGGTACTTCACGCACATTGCTAATATCCTACGAGTTCAAATTCAAAACCGCGCTCAATTTCGTCAAGTGTACAATAAAGTTAGCATAAGGTGCATGTATAACTGCATCGTAACATGAACATTGAAAAAACTGATTACTAAACTAACCTGAAACCTAAGGGGAAAGGTACTGGCTATTGCTCCGCCAAACAAAGCGCGCTCCGCAAACTGATCCTCCGGCATTTCGATAAACCATACGCTTCTGCAAACTGCAATTACCAAACAGGCATCACAATTCCTTCCGTTTCACAATTATTTTCTCTCTTACTTTTTGTCAAATACAACTACTTTCCGCTTTTACTTTTTTACGAAATGTGAACGGGCAAACACAACCTCGCTCTTTGCGCTTATTGCAAACTACTGTAAATGTTATCCTAGAAATTCGCACAAATGGGGAACAATAACCCCTAGATCAATTAGCAAAAGTATCAGCATTGTTAGATGATCATTCTATGACAGAAAATTACACGACGAACGAACTGTGGCGCACACACAAATGAAGATTGGAGAAATTACCGGTGAAAAAGAGATTTGAGAGAGAAGAAAGAGGTGGGCGTCAGAGTTCGGAAGTTATAAGCGACGCCGCTTCAGCTTGAAACTCACGCTCACGCAGATGCAATTAAGCTTGAAACTCACGCAGATGCAAGTTGGACTCCTCTTTGGAGGTTGTTTGGGCCCAGGAAAGTCCCTGGGCCATACAGACCTGGAACAGGATTAAACTTCAAGTTTCATGGGAGCCCATTTCGTAGTTGTACGATGGGCCGAGACGTGTGTGGAGCCTTTGGACTCCCGCTGAAGATGATGGGCCGAGACGTGTGTGGAGCCTTTGGACTCCCGCTGAAGTTAAGTTGGATGAACCCACAGTTATTCACGTGGTCCGTCTTGGTCCTCAAAAAAAAATTAAAAAAAAAAGATAAGGATTTCGAAACAATCTTACGAAGTCTAATCCTGTAATAAGAAATAAAGGGAGAAAAAATAAGTCTCTAAAGGGCTCTAAGGAAAAAAAAAAATACATAGCTTGTACGAGTAAAATTTATATATATAATTAATACTAGCTAAAATCATGCACGAAAAAGGCAATAGTAAATATGAAGTAGAATAAGGGCGGTCATCGGTTGGAAGTTACTTTCTGGTCAATCATAATTTAACTCATATTTAATAGTATTTTTAAAATTTTAAAAAATAGGATTAAAGATTTTGGAGGTAAAGAAGGCGTCGAATTTAAGTTTATGAGTATAAATGTTGTATAAAAATTTAACGGGTTGGGCGGGCTTCGAAACCTTTGACCATGTCTAACCTATATTTTTTACAGGCTTAAAATATTATATCAACGCCCGCTGTGGTGACTATAATGCTAAGCCTACATCCATTTTTTCACGAGCCGGTACGAGTTGCTTATGGGTTGCCCAGCCCAAATTGTATTGTACTGCTAGTCGCATCAAAGAAATTGTATCTATGGTCATAGCAAAATTGTTTTGGCCAACCAAAAGTCATAGAATCACTCCAGCAATAAAAATTATAGTATAATTTTTTAATAGTAGGAAAACATGGATTGGATTTATTGTCTCTAATTAATTGCATGGATACTACAGTTATATCAAAAAATGCGCAAATGAAAATTGATACGTGTAAGGTTGATATCATGGACAAACCAAGAATTTTATCTTGTTTCTATTGTGTTGATTAATTGGCCTTTTTTCTTTATCCCTGTAATTTGTTTAGGAAAAAACATAATTTAATAAGACAAGAAAGATAAATAGCAAATACCCTAAATTAAAACTTGGAACTTGAAAAATGGATCGATCTTAGCCATTAATGTGTCTCTAAGGTCTCAATCTTAGTCCTTATTCACTGAGTTGTGCTAAAGTTTTTTGACCTTAAAGAAGTCTACGGTGAAGACATTCCTTTGCAATAGTTATTTGTGATCAACGTAGGTATATTTTGATGTTTGCTCGTCTACCTTGATTACTCCCACAAATGAGCCAAACCACAATATGCAAATATTCCCTACACAGGTTAAACATTTTTTGCTTGCTAATATTTGTCATTTGCTTTATCGTAGATAACGTACCTTAAGAGTGTGTTTGAATGAGGTAATTGAAGAGGGTATTTCAATTTAATAGAGGAATTGAAAATACATCATACCAAATTTCTTGTCTGGATTATGATGAGATGGATTTACCAAATTTTATGAGGGATTTGAAAAGGAAATTTGGCGTGCCAATATTCCATGTAAAAATAACTAGTCCAAACTAGTTATTTGACAAATTCTTTTTACAAATATAGAAAGAAAGTAACTCTTTTTTTCTTGTTTCCATAATTTTAGTTACCTTCTTCCATTAAAAAATAAAATTTTGTCTCGTTAGTTTGTATTCATACCATTAAATTATTTGGGTTCAAAATTTCAAATGTAAATCCCAAATAAAATATTTGCTTCTAGGAAACAGCCCAAATACTAAATTTGTAAATCAGTGAATTTTAAAATGAATGAATTTTGAAATGCCAGGTAATTTGAAATTGTTCATCCAAACACACTCTAAAGAGATTACACCTGCTTTTTCTTGACAAGCCATGATTACGAACACATTTAATTATTATATCGATCATGATAACACGCTGAAAATTGCAAAATAGTTCAAGTCCTTTCTCGAGCTTTGCATGAAAATATCCATGAATGTGTAACCATACACTCCATTATGTTACGTAAAAATGATTGTACCAATTATCGACCATTTTAGTAACAACAATGGCCATAACTTGTAAGGTATATTGTTGAAATGCCCTTAAAAGGCAAAAAGTGGAAAAAGTAAAGGTAGAAAATTTCATCCCAGTTTTATCCCTCTATCTTACCTGAAACTCTTATTCAAAACCGCTGCTGCATCACACCGCTAACACGCCTAGGGTCGCCATCCTCCTCACCCCCCTCCAGTATCACCGATTCCTTGGGCTTTAACAATCCATGCCGCCTTGCTAGCACCTCTTTGATGTGCTTTATCGACAACGAAGTACCTTGAAGAATCGCTTCGGTGTTGTGTCATGTTTGGCATTCACCAAAGACTTCTTATCGAACAAGTGATGCACGTAACTCAAGACTCTCGAAGAAGAACAAAGGTTCTTTCTTACTTACCTCAACCTCCGCAGATTTCTTGCTATACTTGGCTAGATTAGAGTCGTGATCGAAGGAATCAGGCACCGATGATGTTGGTTTTGCGGTGCAAATGCCCATTTTTCACAAGAGGCATAGTTTAATTGACAAATCCTAATAAAAATTATAATGCTAACACTAGAGGGACTAATACACACGTGTCCCCAATGTTATATACACCAAAGAGTATATTTTTTTAACGGATTAATGATGGATGGACAAGCCTATTACAATATTGATGTCTTTGGTCCCTTTTTGTTCACTTTCCAAAATCCATGTCATTGACTATAACTAAACCACAATTTCGGAGAGATGAGTGTAACTAACCCTTTATATTATGTATTTATAGACTACTACTTAAAATCACATCTTTCAATCGGAAAAATCGCGGTGGTCTTGAGCCTTTGACAAAAATCCAATCCAATTTACTAGCATACATAAGGGTCTTGGTTTATGCTGAACTTCGTATTTGAGATCTTGTCTGGTATAAAAGTTACCTTGTCGTAAATGTGTTTTTTAAGATAAAGAGTTTGTATATCTATATTTATATCTATACTACCTATAAATTTATATCTATATTACCTATAAAAGTATGAAAGTTGTAAATCATTTATGGACGATTATGTTCTCCGTTAATTATGTCAATAACACTCATATCCTCCATTAATGACTTCTTTTTAAATCTTGTTAAAATTAAATGAACATTGGGTGATGACTCTATTCTAAAAATTGGAAAATAAAAAGTGTGATGAGAAAAAAAAAATCTCTTTATTACTCTTTTTTTTACTTTGTTGAAATGAAATAATTATTAGATAATGAATTGGGTAATAAAAACCGTGATTCTTGTTTTCTTGCATTTTTGGGTTGACAAACAATTAACCAATTAAAAATCTGAAAAATAAAGAAACTGAAATACGTGAAAAATCATCTAAGAAACAAAAGACTGTTGAAAAAAGAAAAAAAGGTTAAATATGCATCAAAAAATGAAAAAAAATAAGGCTTTAATATGGCGTCAAGTTGAATTGAAAATCTGTTCGGTTATTATAATTGAAGGGCAGATGCTTTGTATTTGTCTTGAAAATCACTAATATTAAGTGCATACCATAAACCAATTTAACAAATTATAAAAGCAAAGACATAGATTCTTTCAATTTTTTCATTTACTTTTCTTTTCAGCAGCACCATCAAACATTTATTTAATCCAAAAGCCTATATAGAAGATTTTTAAACATTGATTGCGAACATCAAATATATATTTCTCCTAAAACAAGTCTCAATAGAAATAAGATTATTATTTAATTATATTATTTGATCCCAAAAAAGTTAATGATATCACCTCAAAAAATATTCTCGACCCCCCATCTACATGCAATGTACGTGCTCCATACCAGTGCTATTAAATTGAAAATTGAACATCGTGTTGTTTGACGTGCTTGGTTGTTTATAATTGAGTTCGTGAAATTGCAATATTTTTCTCTTTAATTATTGGTCAACTTTGATCATCAATATTTATTCCGTTACTCATCGTTTTATGCATTCCTGCACTTTATGGAAAAGTTATAAGGACCACTTCAACTCCTTAGTTCTAAGTTTTATTGAAATCTCCCTTTTCATTTTGAAAAATGACTCTAACTTTATGCCCCAATAGAAGTTTAGAATTTAGACATTTTTCACTTTGATTTCCTATATACTTATTGATTTTCGGTGATCGTTATTTTTTGAAACCTCAAAAATCTTCATTAACTTTTCAGTTTTGTATTTTCAAAGATTCCTCTCATTTCTTCTCCAAAAGCCGTCGTCGTATAAAATTAATACATGCAGTGATACGCTGTTTTTTAACGTTATAGACCAGCCTACCTTGCTCTGCCATAGATTAATTATGACTCATCTGTTCAAATATTAACTTAGATATTCTGAAATCCTTAGCGCATCTCCTATAACTTTTTAGTTTTATATTATATCACGATCCTTTTATTTCTCGATCGAAATTGACTTTGAATAGGACGTAGAAATTCACTGTTTATTTTGACTGCTGTAACAAATAATAACAAAACATTTCCAATGCCGCAAAAAACGTTAAAGAAGAAACGTTTGCTGAGCTAAACCAGCAAAACCCAAAACTGAAAACTTGCTCCTCTCTCCCCCGACCCCACAGCAACAACAACTGAAACATATAACGTATGTAGAAGATTCCTCTCCTCCCTTTCTCTCCATGATTGTCCTCCTGAAGCTGTAATCGAATTCTTAGGTTTTACTTGCACCACAATCCTTCTCATATTCCCCACCCAAATCCTTCAATAATTCAAACCCTAGAAATCTTCATCTGCGTAGCAAATAATCTCATAAACACCTCAATTTGACTCCCGAAGTCCGAATTTCGTTCTCCGACGTCGTTTTCACCTTTAGATTGACACACATGCAAACTTATGTATACCAGTTCGATTTTTGCATTTTAGCTTCTAATTTGAGTATAAGCGATTAAACGGTGCTGATATCGGATTTCGGAGCCGGATATTTTGGTGTACGATTGGCTTTGTTTGGTGTACAGAGAAGATGAACAGCAATAGCAGCAATAGTAATAATCAGAAGAAGAGGAATTTTCAGATAGAGGCGTTTAAGCATAAAGTTGTTGTTGATCCTAAGTACCCCGAGAAGACGTGGAAGATCCTCGAGCACGCGATCCAGGAGATTTACAATCACAATGCCAGTGGCCTCAGCTTCGAAGAGCTCTATAGGTAATGTATGTGTCTATTTTTGTGTGTTCATATGTATTGATTGTAAAGCATCTGAATTACGTTATGTTGTTCATTAAACTTGCTTAGTTGCTTTGCGCTTTTTTTTGTCCTGTTCATAATTGGAGATTTAATGCTAGTGGAGCTTGGTTTGAGTTTGTTAGGTTTAGTTACGGTTAGAATGTTGGATAGAGATACTACTGGGGAATGAATTTCCATTACCTCATGTGCTTTTCAACACCTTCGATTGTCGCTAATAGACTAATAGTTCATCTTGAATGCACTTTTAGCAATAAATGATGGTATGGAAATGCATTCTAGGGTGTGGAAATGGACGCTTATTTTGAAACTTTGTGATATTTGTTATCTGAAATTGTCATGAATTGTGGTTGAGGCGATGTGGAATCTTAGATTTAGTTTACTTTGCTAGTGGCCTCAGCTTCAAAGAGCTCTTATGCTTTTGCCACAACGTGCTTGTCGATCTCAAGGTTTACTTCTCGGCATTTCTTGTTTCTTGACATCTATTGGTTTCCTTATTGGCAGTGGAACCCATGTTTCTCATTATGGCATACGTGTTGGCACGATTCGTAGTAAGTTTGATAGCAATATGTAGCTACAAAGTAAAATATTGTATTTAAGATTATGATCTGCAATTCCCTCGAGTGAATTTAGTATGTTTGATTGAGTGAACCAGCGTTTACCTTTTTCCCCACCTTTTAAGGAATATCCTTATCATGTAAGTGTCTCATACGATCAACTGATGGGGGAAATCCTTAGGACTCAAGGGGATGATGATGATTTAGTACTCTGTGCCCCTAAAAAAGACTTACTGATGGAATTAACCATTGATATCCTAATTTCGTGCAACGTGCAAAACCATCAAAGTTGGCCTCAATTGGTAAGTGTTTTCAGAAACCTTTTATATTTGGAAATTGAGAAAATAGTTGGTAATTCGTTCTAGAAAAAAAAAATTCAAAATTTGTGCTTTTACAAAAATAGAATTTTGTCGAAAATAGAAATACAAGACGGAAACACTTACCAATGCTGCCACTTAGATTTCCTAGGACGAGGAAGAGTTTTTTGAAGCAGAGAAGAAAAAACTTACCAATCATATGTTGAAGACATTGTATCTTTTTAAGTTATTACAAGTCCTCTTGTTACAGTGACTAATTTTGAAGCTTGAGTATTTGGTATCCTTAAGACCGATTACCAAAATGTCTTTATTAATATACACCTTGGGATTGGATGTACTAATCTGGACTGTGCCTGCTGTTGCTTTTGAGTTTTGAATTGCCCTAGATGGATATGCATACAACAATTGAGATTTAGTGCCACTCTATTGTTAACAACTTTTTTTTATGTGTTGTGTTTTAACATTCGTGTGTGGTATTGCCCTTGTATTGATTCTGAATGCAGAAATTTAGTAGATTTTTGGACCATGCTTTCAGAACAGTCAACAAGAACAGCTGAAGCCTGTTGTTTTTTTTTTTAAATGGTTAAACTTTTTTTAGATGGTTAAAGGTGGTTATGTGTCTTCTTTTTGCTGTCCAAAGTCCCTAAGTAAGTTTTTATAAAACTGGAGTTCTTTAATCTGTTCAGTCGTGGTTCATAATAGCATCCTTTTAGCTCTGTCCTATCTCTGTCTCCTTCCCTCCCTCTCTCCCTTTCCCTCTCTCTCCCTCTACATATATATGTGTGTGTGTTTGTATATATGTACATACCTATACCATAGACATATATATATATATATATATATATATATATATATATATTATATACAGAGAGAGGGAGATATCTCCCTGCCTCTCTGTCTCTGTCTCTCTCTCTATATATATATGTATATATACAGAGAGAGGGATATGCATGATTAATATATTGCCACCTAATTGAGCTAGTTGGAAAACCAAAAAAAATTGAGCTACTTGCGCAGTGTTTTTGTTTTATGTAACAATATGCCTAGTCAGAGATTTGATTGAGGCCATAGCATCTTTTAGTACTTTTCTGGATTATAAGAAAATTATTCTAGAGCGATTATCTTGGTAAACGCTCTATTTTTTTGTGTCTCATTAATCTGTGGTGATGATTACCTTTGTTGCTTGTGTGGGGTGTGTGTGCACGTTCTGTTCTGTTTTCTTTTCTTTTTTTTGCGTGTGTGTTTTGGGTGTTGGTTTTTTTTTTTTTTTTTTGGGGGGGGGGGGGGGGGAGGGGTTCACAAAGGTCGGTCAACGCACAAGCTTTTATTTCATATCCACAGCGTATTTATGCTTTTTATCTAAAAATTATGTTTTCGTTTATGACAGCATTCCAATAACAGTCTTTTTTTCAGTTCACTGTTGACAATGCTTCTTTCCATGTGTAGTCATCTACTTCTTCCTTCTTCTTTTGGGAGTAAATGAAGTCATCTTTGATGTCTTGCTCCTACTGGAAGGACATAACTAAGTGCAAGCCTAGGTACTTCGTGGTGAGAATGTCTTGAATTTTTTGAAAATCAACTTGCAGAAGAGCAGTTCATTTGGGCCGTTATTGGTTAAGTATTCCTTTCGTTTTGTGGCTAACGTTTTAGTGCTATGAGGTTGATGAAAAAGCGGAGTTTTCGATACATTGTGGGAAAATCGTTTGTAGCTATGCCTTTGTGATGTGCTTTGACATACTTCCCCTTCCCTCCCCCAGGCAGCCTTTTCTATTTAGCAAGGATGTGCTTTAACTTGGCCTACATTGTCCCAATTAGGATTGATCATGATGGTTATGGCTGAAGTGCCATGTAGAGTTGTTTCTTAGAGGCAAGACCAACTCGAGAGATCTTTTCTTTAACATTGTGACCTTAATTTTGCCTGCATTAATCGAAAATATTTGCTTGAGAGGAAGAATATACATCGTCATGCCTTCTTATGGTATCACTACATGAATATCCCACGTTTTTTTGGCTGGTTAGAGTTACTTCTTAAGCCTCCAGGTCAGCAAATGGCTGATGTTTGGCCACTCTAATCATAAGAGTGTAGTATTCTCAGGTCAAACAGCATGGTTGTGAGTTTCACTTAAAAAAAAAAATTGTGTGGAATTTGAGCCTTATTAAACCAGAAAGATCGGAGAAAAGGTCAAGCATTACGGGGTGAAACTCCCCAAAACCAAGGAAGGCACCAAACAAACCAGAAACTGAAAACTCATAAGCTGAATATAACAATTAATTGATAACTTGGTCATTTTTGGGGGGTGAAACTTCTGCATATCCAGACAGTGTATTCCTTGCTTCCACTTGGATGTTTCAAGCCAAGGAATCACCATTCTGTACTTGTGCATAAAGATTTTTGTATAACTTTTTACCATAAGTGATGTGGCGTAGCTAAAAAAGGCCAGAGTGACCTGAAGTACGTGTCAACCACTTCCCTTTTTTTCTCTCGTCGTGATATCCCAGAATCCAGCAATAGTAGTATGGACTCTGCTAGAAGCTTGCTTTGGCGCTTTTTGTCTCATTATAGTACTGCTACATAATTTAGACTCTTAAAAATGGGTAAACCTCAGACCTTAAGCTTAAGAGTTTCTTCAGGCAGCTGTGATCACTAGGGACTTTTAAGTATCCAATGCAGCATTCTCGAGCAGACAAAGCTGCATCTACTTAGTCCATTAAGAAAGCCTAACACCTTAGAGCTTCTATGATAAATCCTTATAATTTCTTGCATGAAAATAGCTCTCCCATCTATTGTACGTTGCAATAAGATATAGGCATGTGTTGTTAGATGTGACTTGAATGCTCGCTACTTTAGTTACAAGTGTGCTATGATATACGTGTTCCACAAGTGCTTTATCGTCATTCCAGAAGAAAATAAATCCTTTCCGGCCTCTATGACATCCAGCCCGCAACATTCCAGACTTTCTTGAAAATGGGAGGTGAAGCCATCAGGTCCTGGAGATATATCTCCTTTAGTGAAGAATGTGCAAGTTCTTCTGTGACCAAATGTCCTACCTTGGCCTTTTGATCAGGAGTTAATTGTATATCCCTCAATCTCTGAGTTACAGGGACAGGTTGAAATGAAGCAAGCTATAATTCTCTTTTGATTATGCTCCTCGTGTATTCTATGCCTGTTAGGAATGATAGCAGACATTAGTGCCATGCAACTTTAACTTCTCCTGAGTTTTCATAAGTAAATGTCTTTTTCTCACTCTCAAAGGAAGCAACTCTGAATTGATAGTTGGTTTAGAGCATGCTTACTGTCAAACGGGTTATGTTGGAGTTGTTGTGGAGCTGGCTGGTCAAACTACGCTGAATTGTCTAATATTGATTATCCGCATGCTGCAAGGATATCTTGTCATTGAATTTGAATTCTTAAGTTGTTTCAGGAATGCTTACAATATGGTGTTGCATAAATTTGGCGAGAAGCTATACACAGGACTTGTGTCAAGTATGACTTACCATCTGAAAGAGATGTCAAAGTCTATAGAAACTGCCCAAGGTGGGTTGTTCCTGGAAGAGCTTAACAGGAGATGGATAGATCATAATAAAGCATTGCAGATGATCCGCGACATATTGATGTACATGGACAGGACCTTCATTCCAGGTAACCATAAAACCCCCGTTCATGAGCTCGGGCTGAATCTTTGGAGGGACAACATTGTACATTCCAGTAAAGTTCAGACAAGGCTTCTGAACACGCTTCTTGAACTGATACTAAGAGAAAGGACTGGTGAAGTTATAAACAGGGGGCTGATGAGGAATATAATTAAGATGCTGATGGATCTGGGACCGCTGGTTTACCAAGAAGACTTTGAGAAACCTTTTCTTGAAGTTTCAGCTGACTTCTACAGGGTTGAGTCTCAGAAGTTTATCGAGTGCTGCGACTGTGGGGACTACTTAAAGAAGGCTGAGAGACGTCTAAATGAAGAAATAGAGAGGGTGTCCCACTACTTGGATGGGAAGAGCGAAGCTAAGATAACTTCCGTTGTCGAGAAGGAGATGATTGCAAACCACATGCTGAGACTAGTCCATATGGAGAATTCAGGGTTGGTGAACATGCTTCTTGATGACAAGTACGAAGACTTGGGAAGCATGTACAATTTGTTTCGTCGGGTTCCAAATGGTCTATCAACAATACGGGATGTAATGACCTCTCACCTCAGGGACACTGGCAAACAGCTTGTTACTGATCTGGAAAGGGTGAAGGATCCTGTGGAGTTTGTACAGTGCCTCTTGAATGAAAGAGATAAGTATGATAAGGTCATCACCTTAGCATTTAACAACGACAAGACATTCCAGAATGCGTTAAATTCCTCTTTTGAATTCTTCATTAATCTGAACCCTCGTTCTCCCGAGTTCATTTCATTGTTTGTGGACGATAAGTTGCGCAAAGGTCTGAAGGGAGTTAGTGAGGAAGACGTCGAGATTGTTCTTGACAAGGTCATGATGTTGTTTCGCTACTTGCATGAGAAAGATGTTTTTGAGAAATACTATAAACAGCACTTGGCAAAGCGACTTCTATCAGGAAAAACTGTCTCCGATGATGCTGAGGAGAGAAGTCTGATTGTTAAGCTTAAGACAGAATGTGGTTATCAGTTTACATCCAAATTAGAAGGCATGTTCACGGACATGAAAACCTCTCAAGACACGATGCAAGGGTTCTATACAAATCATGGTGCTGAGTTAGGAGACAGCCCTACATTGGTTGTCCAGGTTCTGACAACGGGGTCGTGGCCCACTCAGCCTACGGTCACTTGCAACCTGCCAGCTGAAATGTCAGCACTTTGTGAGAAGTTCCGGTCATATTATCTCGGGACTCATACAGGTCGAAGATTGTCTTGGCAAACAAATATGGGAACAGCTGACTTGAAGGCAACCTTTGGGAAGGGTCAGAAGCATGAGCTGAATGTGTCGACTTATCAAATGTGTGCCCTCATGTTGTTCAACAATGCTGATCGGCTTAGCTATAAGGAGATTGAGCAGGCTACAGAGATCCCTTCCTCTGATCTGAAGAGATGCCTGCAATCTCTTGCTTGTGTTAAAGGAAAGAATGTTCTTCGTAAAGAGCCCATGAGCAAGGATATTGGCGAGGACGACTCATTTTTTGTGAACGAGAAATTCACGAGCAAATTCTACAAGGTTAAGATAGGAACCGTAGTTGCCCAAAAGGAGTCGGAACCTGAAAAACAGGAAACGCGGCAGAGAGTAGAGGAGGACAGAAAGCCCCAGATAGAGGCTGCAATAGTGCGAATCATGAAATCGAGGAGAGTACTAGATCACAATAATATCATTACTGAGGTTACAAAGCAGCTGCAGTCTCGTTTCCTCGCCAACCCCGGTGAGATTAAGAAGCGGATCGAGTCTCTTATTGAGCGTGATTTCTTAGAAAGAGATAATGCAGACAGAAGATTGTACCGATATCTTGCCTGAGGATAAAGCTGGGGCAGATTTGCTTGTTCATTAGGATCAGGTTAGCTCTTACTGTCGAACAGTATTGGCCCTGCAAGTTCTGAAGGGTTTCCGGTACTTCCATTTGTTGGTACTTGCCTACCTTTTTTACGCTTCATTAATTTGAATTAATTGCAATCCACATAGATATCACTCTCTTAATACCTGGTCCGCCTTATTTTTACGATTTACCACGTCGTTTTCTTGGTGCTATTAGTGGAGTGTTTTGACCAGCATCCTTGTTGCGCTGCATGCCTATTTTATCACGAATAGTGCAATTTCTGTTGTTCAAATGGAAAGACGTCCCTTTCTCTGGTGCCATGCTCACAAGAGATGGTTGCTCTTTCCTCAGATCAAAGTGAAAACGGGATGCATTTCAAGCAACATATTCAAGCATACTACCATGTTTTTGCATTTACGTCCATGAGTGTACATATTGACAAGGGCACTGGCCACGAGTAGGAATTGTGGTAGTGAATGCACATTTCGTGCACAAGGTGCAATTCATCACTAGATAGGTAGCCTACTTCCGGTCTCAGAGCAGACGTACCCATACAGCATTGAAAATGGAAATGACAACAAATTGGCGGAGAATGAATTTTTGCAACATGAAATTTGTGACAAGTTGGAGAAAATCTTGGATTCCCACAAAGTCCTTACGCAATGTTGCTCGGACATTCCTAATTGCAAGATCCAATGTTTTATTTACAATCAATACTTTATTTCAAGCTAACCTAAGATTTGACCTTTTTTCAAGAACCCTCACACTAACCAAATTATCATACGGGACAATACTCTCTCTCAAGCTTTTTTTGATACATCAAACTATAAAACATTTGAAAAACGCTATTTTCATTCTTATATACGTTTTTACCATCACTTAGTCTTGATGATAATTGCATAGTGTGTGTGTGTGTGTGTTTTTTTTTTTCCTTTTTTCCCGCTGTCCTGCATCAAGAAGGAGACTTATATTGTGCCAAGCTGCACTTAATCAAATAGATAAAGTTGGCAAAATTTTTTGTAGGGTGGAATTCTCACCTTTCTTTAACTAAACTCACTTTTTTTTTTCTGTGGTTAAAATAGGATCTAGATTTAGCCAAAAGGGTTCGGATTTAGTATCTCCTTCTTTGATATTTTTTTTTCCTTTTGGGGTCACCCAGTACCTTTGACTAAGTCAAAAAATCACCAACTATTTTTTTTTTTTTTTTGGGACTACTTTTGCTTGCAAAGTCAGATCCAAGATCTATAGATTAAACCCTTTCTAGCATTAGAATTCTATAGATCTAATTGTCATATAGTCAGTTTTGTTGTAGATCTGTCGTGAAGGATTTATCAACTCCAAATATCAAGGACTAAGATCCACGGGTGTACACCACACCGCTAGATACATTTTAACTATAAAAGATTATCATTATAATTTCAACAATGACAAAATCTTTCTAGTGGCAATCAAACTCATACATAGAAACTTTATCCAAATATCACTGAAAAGTTTTGACTTTTTATCAAAATAAAATACTACTCTCTCCGTCCCTGATAATTCGATCACGTTTAACTTGACACGCATTAAGAATTTAAGTGATATATTGTATGCTTTTCGTTTTATCCTTTAGAGAGAGTTGAGAAAAGAGTGGAGATTAGTTGATAAAATATTAAACGAATAAAAAAGTAAACCTGGACAAAGAAAATGAGTTGGTAGAAAGTTAAATGTGAAGAGAAAAATTGAATAAAAAAGTATAAAAAGGATAAATATGAAAAAAAAAATACTTGAAAAATCTTTCTTATTTTAAAAAGTGAGCAAATTTTGTGAGACGGTCCAAAAAAAGAATATAATCAATTTATGAAAGACAGAAAGAGTACTATTTTTCAATTTTCAGGGGGGGTGGAAAAAAAAAGTGCCACAAGATCGTAAGCCCCGTTCAGTTATAGTCCAAGAAGGACCACGTGAATAACTGTGGGTTCGGCTGATCAAGCTTCGGCGGGAGTCCAAAGGCTCCACACACGTCTCAGCCCATCGCACAACTGCGAAATGGACACACTCCAAACGCTCGAAGCTTAACCTGTTTCCGGCCTGCATCTCTGTGCAGATAATGGCCCGGGGACTTTCCTGGGCCCAAACACCCTCCAAGGAGGATGCTACAGCCCATTCACGTTGTCTTGTCGCACGTTAAAGACCAGAAGCCCCAAAACTTCTTATTAAGCATATGATTATTTGCCTGAGTTGGCGATGTTGGACAGGATACAACACATATTCTGCGTAATTGATTCTGAGTGAAGGAGGCATGAAGAAACTAATGAAACAGAGAACATCTCAGAAGCCTCTTTTTAATCACAAGAGTAAAAGCTTTATTCAGCAGCTTTCCTCTTTTATCATCATCAACAGCCAGTAGAACCGATTCAGCACTGAGAACGCAACACAAACAAGACAATGAAGACATGCGGGCTATGTGCTGTGAGAAAGAGATATTGCAGTTCGGAAGCAAGAGCGAAGCCCCAAGTAGTACACAGTACTAACATGAAAACTGCAGCGTCAGGGACCATAAGTGCACTCTGAGGCCCGTGTCCATGGAAGGGTTAGGGAACAGGGAGGAGGATCCGGTTTCGAAGATCTGCGAATGTCTTGATATCTTTTCCCCATAACCTGCATGTCCAGACAGTTGAATGATTTCACAAACTTTTACTAATAGTCAATATTATCTAAGAATGTCGTTATTCATCTCCTGTTATAACAACGGCAAAACATTCCAATTGTTAACAAATTCAGGCTACGCTCACACCCATTAAAAGTTCACACGTAATAGCAAACCCCATTGGCAGAGGTTTCTGAATGTCATAAATAAGTGAAAAAAATGAGTTTGCCAATCACCCAACTTACCAGCAGTGGATCCCAACAGCATTGGCCCCCGACTTGTCAGCCTTTTCATCATCTCCAACATGAACAGCTTTGCACGCCTCCACATTAATCTGATCTATAACATCGAAAACACTATTCACACGCTTACAAAAGCACAAGTATCAAACTTCGAATCATGTTGCATGACTAAACACCAATTAAACTACATTACTGCCCGAAGAAGAACTATGTGAGCATATTCCTTGTTTTTCTCAAGCTAAGACGAGATGCATATATGTATTGCGTGATGAACCAAGTAGGACAGAACAGAGATTCAAGGCAAACATTACAGATAAAAGGTAAACACTCTCCACCATTATGTCTACTAATAAAATAAATTTGGTAGACGGCACTGACCCAAAGCAGCCTTAAATATTTCTGCATCTGGCTTTTCATATCCCACCTCCGAAGATATTACCACGGCATCAAACCTAGCGGGAAAGGAAAAGTTTCAGATAAAACAGTGATCCTAGCATGATATCCAATCATTTTCCAAATGCAATCAATATAAACCGAACTTCTATTAGCATCAAAAGAAAAGGAACTTTTTTTGGATGATAAGACGCCCATCTATATTCTTGAGGCCAACCTAAGAAGCACCGACACCTCATATAGGTTGAGGTACGGTGTCCGACACCTTGACACCTCACCGACACCTCCGGACACGTGTCCGACACCTCTCAGCGGTGTCCAAATTTATTTATTTATTTTTTAATTACCGGACAACGTGTGGGACACCTCTTGAAGAAGTCTCCACACGTATGGGCAAAAATACAATACTTTAAACTTAATTCAGGGTCAGTGGATAATAATTAACAAGCGTAGGGTTTATTTAGAAATAAACTTTAAGCCAAACCCTAATCAGATTGATCCACCAAAAGGTACCCTTCTTCTTTTTCTCTTTTCTTTCTTTTTGTTACCAAAAGCATCCAAGCTTACCAGTCCAGAGAAAGATAGGTTAACATCTCCGACCTCATTTACAAACTCATCTGGCTATATAAGACCCATCCTTCATGTCTTTGGTTCCATGTCTTTTTTTCCTTCTCACCTGTTACTGTTGTGACTCTAGTCTTGATAATGTTGAGACATTCAACTGGTTTCTTGTTACTGTTGAGACGACTTCATGTTACTGTCTTTCTTTATAATTCGTTTTGAACGAAATTCAACTGCTCCAATTAATGTTTAATTTTTATTGTATTAATATACACATATTTAAATAAAAATATATTAAAAAATTCAGCGGTGTCCTGTGGTGTTCAAAATCTGATTTTTTGAAAATTGCAGTGTCCAGGTCCGTGTTGGTGTCGGACACGGTGTCCAATATCCGTGCTACCTAAAGGCCAACGAGTCCACTGAGTGATACTCGGTATTAACCAATAGCATTTCAACAAGGCATGGATTTTTATTTTTGTCGAAAAAGGCAAAGGGCATGGAATTCTTACCTAAGCAATTTATTCTCAATCCTAGTAAAGGGTATTACTAGTCGCAACTACGGTCTCTAAAATATAAAAAGTAAGAGGCAAGAACAAAAGAGGTCCTTGATGCTTACAAGTCAACAACATTTAGGTCCTTCAAAAGCTTCCTCAAGCGGCTGTCAAAATTGGATACAACAGCCAATTTAACTGCAGCCAAAAAAAGAAGAGAGATATACTTTAACCAATTTGAGTTTCCATAAATCAGTGTGAGCGGAACTAGAACATAAGATGAATAAAACCTCCAGTCTCTTTCAGAATTACTAATGTTTCATAGGCTCCGTCTGGAAGACTCCATGCATCACCATTTGCATAGTACTGATAAAAGCAACCATCGACACTGTCAAGATAAAAGAGTCCGGTCTAAGATATGTGGTTGGATTAATATGAAATTACATAACTCTTCTGGTCACAAGATAATTTTAAAATACACTAAGAAACATAAGTTTGGGCAGTTAGCTAGTCTTGTTTATCATCACCTCATACACTTCTTCAAAGTAATCATCACTTGCGCAACCAGTGGCTTCTGAAACAACAAGCTTCCAAAAGGGCTTCCCATCTCCCTGCCAATTAGGAAGGTTGTCAAGTCATTAATTCTAGAATCTTTCCCGTTCTTTTCTTCTTCTTCCGTTTTGTTTTCTTTTGTTTTTTCCCGTTGTCAGTAAACGTAATTATGTCATAACAAAGATAAATCAGGAACTTGATAACCATCTGAGAATGCTAAGTGGAACCGTACAGGCAAAGCGCAGCATATTTTTTAACTATATATAAAAATAAAAAATAAAAACTTGAAGAGTTGATGCAATCATAAAAGGTACAACATAGAAATATACCACATGGAATGACATTTCCCACATATTCAAGGTCAATCAATGAAAGAGGAAACAAATTAACATGCTCCCTGTCTATGAGTATAGAAAAAACTCAAGAAAATAGTCACCTGGTAGCGAAGTTTTTCAGGCCATGGAGCAGAAAAAGCCCTCTTAAATCCTTGCTTAATTTCCGTCGAAGTTGCGCTCAACCCTGTTAACGATAGCTATTGTGCTTCAAAGCCTAAACCAGATGCAACTATCTAGAAACAACTGAAGTCGAAAACTTTTACACCCTCCACCCCTCAAGAGAGACACTAACACTATTTAAATGTAGTCAAATATGCATGCGAATATTGTGGCATTTTTTTGGCTACATTTGGAAAGTACATCATTTTTTGAAGGATTTACAGAAGTATGACTCTTCTAGCGGGACAGAGGGAATACAATTACTAACGGTTCACTCAAGCAAATGCACTAGACGTCATAAAGTCCCAACATGGCGACCAAAATTTTTCCCCTTTGAATAAAATCCAAAATACTACATCTCAGTGATTGAAATGGCATAATGCATAAATTATTCGTGGAGTGTCATACAAACAAGCAGATATTAAGTGAAATTAAAGACCCAAAAACTAACCATATTTGTGCCCGATGGTGGCATAAGTCTCTTCAACAGGCTTAGCTAACTGCAAGAGGGTACCCCCAGCATCCAACAACAGTCCATCATACGCTCTCTTTAGTGCCTTCCCTCCACCTATAAAAACAAAACAAATTGATTTTTCACAAAAATTACTCAAACCCACCACTGTAAAATGGGCCAAGATCAGTGAAGTGACGCCATCAAAAGAATCCCATTTCTCATTTCTTGTGCCAAAGATAAACGGGAAAAGGGAAAGCGATGGGTGACCTGTGTGAATCGTAGACGGAGAAATGGAAGAGCATGTAACGCGAATGGATTTTGTGAGCTTTAAATTGGAAGGTTTTAATGCTCTGAAGAGAGCACATGCCTCCATGGTTGCTGCCTCAAGAGAGCTTCAAAAGCCTGCCTTAGAATTTCACTATTTGGTTTTTGGCGAAGAAAACAAAGGCTAAATGGAGGAAAAACAAAAAGATCTAAATAAATATTTAGAGGGAGGGCAATTTGGTCATTACATAAGCTAATTAGAATGTAGTAAAAGGTAGAGCAAAATTTTATTTTAATTATCTGCGTACATATTCAGATTCATAAATCTGGCACATGAAAAAAAAAAACTTTTTAAAGGTCGATTTCATCGTTTATAATTGAAAACAAGGGTCACGCGCACAGTCCCGTTGCTTTTCCCTTAATGTTTATATCTAAATTATACAAGAGAGCTCTAGAATTTATTAGCACATTTAATCTTTCTTCTCTTTATCTTTCTAAAATGGAAATAGTTGCCCTCGTTTCTTGACAAAATTTAAGTGCCGCTAAAAATCCATGTATGTGCAATTTTTTAACCAAAAAAAATAGAGTAACCTTTTTCATTTTATGTTTGTTGCTAAAATGTGCTTTAGCAATAGTCGTTAACCTTTTAAGGACATATGGAGTATTAATTATTAAGAAGTGAAAATAATCTCCCTCTTTATTCATTTCCCTCGGTATCGGGAATGAGACATGGTGAAGGGAGGAACAGTCTGGGCTTTGAAAGATTCAACTCCACAGAAAACTGTGGAATTTGTGCATGAACGTTATTTAGTAAAGCTTTTGCACCATTTGCCAACCATGACTCTAGGCTGAATATGAGCCAACACTTTCTGGAGATTATGGATCCATGAATACAAATGTGGGTCATAGATGAGATAACAGAAGAAACAGCAGAGGAGGACCATGTTTACCGGTATACGTTCCTCCAGATTCCCGCATATGAACTGCTCTAAGTTACTCTGGGACACACCCATCTCCGAGAGAATGACAGACTAAGGCTTGTTGTTATAAGGTTGTTTAGCTTAGATAAAAATTAGGTGCGACTTAAAAAAAACAAAAAACAAATAGATGTTTGATACTCAATTTTTATTTTGAGTTTTTTCTTTAGTGATAGTTGTTGTGGCTATAGTGAGGCGTGGCGGTGGCCGGCGACGATTGTGATCTCAAAATAAAAATCAAAACTGAAAATTTAAAAAGAGAGTTTTCAAATACAGCCATGTTTTAAAATTAATTTTTAAAACTGAAGAAAAAAAAAAACAAAAACGATGTGTCAAACACATTTTTTTTCTACTGGAGAAAAAACTGGAAACTTAATAGGTTCCAAACGGTACCGAAATATTGGAAGAAACCAAAGAAAATCGGTGCATACGCCGAGTTGTTTAGTTTCCACCGATTCTCACATACGACATTGCTCTGCAATTTTCTGTTGTAAGTTGCAAGATCTGAATGACGGTCGGAGATGAGATATCGGAGGAAACCAAACAGAACCACACATCCATTACATACTACTATCCCGCGCTGTTTAGTTTCCTCCAATTCTCACATACGACGTTGCACTTACATCTCTTGTATGTGAAGAGGTCCGAGTGAAGACCGGAGATGAGATATTGGAGGAAACTAAACAGAGCTATGCACAGTAGAAAGCCAGGCTGTTTAGCTTCCTACAATTCTCACATACAATCTTAGACTTGTTTCAGCCTATGCTTATTTCCTGGACCACTCCCTCCCAGTATTTATAACCATCTCCACCAGCATTTCCTGTGTATTGAAAGTCAAGAGCAGAATCTTCACAAAAAAAACATGACTTGCATGATTGGAAACAGAATCAGTTTTGTTGATTGACCTGCCTACTCATAAGTCACAAACTCGGTGTGTTTTTGTGTGTGTGGGTGTGAAAAAGTAATGAAGCTTTTGAAGTTGCATTTAACAGGCATAGACTAAATAACAAACTTGTAAATTACAATTCGGACGTATAATTCCTAGTAGATTGGGATTAGAAGAGTAACCTAGTCCTAAATTATCCTAAGCTAGTCCACAATCATCCCCCAAGGCTGATTGTTGAAGTCTTTTTTATAGCAACCCACCATACAAATATCTATGCTTCATTCAGTAAAGCATGCACATCAAAAGAAAAGGGAGATCTGAAAATTTGAAGAGTTGCCCAATATTTGGAAATCCCTTACTTACACTTGTCCTGTTGGTATATCAACAATTAGCTAATCACAGGTTTCAAGTTGTAAAGAACCTAAACAAAGGGGCTCAACCCCACTAAGAGTATATTCCTGCATGGCCAGAAGATTTAGGCCTCCTGCAACTATAAGGAAGCTTGGAATTTCAGATATCAAAAATCAAATGATTTACAATTTCACTATACTATCTATTATGGCCGGACTTCTGAGGCTTCGATTTCCACGTAGAGTCGGTCAAACCAAGAAAGAAAGAAAGAAAAGACTGGTAATACTTCAGCTTCAAGCGATGGCCACTGAAACGATTTGAACTTTATCAAGGAGGCGGAGGTGTCGCTGGTCTATGTTTAAATAACTTTGTTATACTTCTACGTTCACAGTCCTGCATAAATATATGTTTCAATAATGAGGAAAAACTAAAAAGTATACTCTCTTCCGGTACATATATATTGCTTAGAATCTAAACACTGTTATTCGCTGGATACCAATGTCGTTCATCTATGTCTATGCTTAATACAGCCCAAACATTAGATTTAAAAGCAAGTCCTTAGGTGATTAGCAGTGCCAAAACATTAATGAACATATAGGGGGATGAGTGGCCGAGTACTTTTTCAAGATTGCCAAACCCAAGCTGGTCGGTCAAAAGCCGCTGTAACTGCAACTTCTAAGACAAATCAACTAATATGCTACTGTCTAAGTTCAGCTAAAGCCGCACTTTTTTGGGTAAAGCCACACCCCTCACAAACTCTACTCTTTTTCTTTCCTAATCTGCTTCTCTCTTTCTGTTGAAGTCCCATCCGAAGTTCGATTTTAGTGAGCCTTACTACTGATACCACCAAGAGAGTGCCATTCTATAAGCCATCCACAGTTCCAATGAAAGCAAAAGGCTTCGATTCATCTTCACATTGATTTTTTAGGTTCTTTCTTGTAACATTAAGAAACTGACAATTGGTGGTGATTGATCAGGGCTGTATAATATGGTACTCGTTTCGATGGTTCCAGCACTCATCTGTAAGGTTAGTCGAACCATAAGAATGGAGAAAATCGGTATTAATAGGTAATTTGGTGATGGAATCAATGGGTCGCATGGGTGATGGGGACACAAGCAGGGAGTGGTGGAGCTGGTGATGCTATTGAATGCTTGTTTGTGGTGGTCCAAGTTGTTGGCAAAAAAAAAAAAAGAGAAGATGAAGGGGAACGCAGAGACGCCTCTTCGTGCATATGCACTCGCATAAGGCAGAAGGCTGGCGTGGTGGTCATTGGCCTGTTGGGCTTGAAAAAACAGATAGAGGAAGGTGGAAGAAAGGGATGAGGGCAGATTAGTTTAACTATGAGGTTATTTCTGTGAGGTGTGTGGATTTAGCCAAAAGGGTGCGGAAATAGCGCACGGTAAAGTTTAAAGTTGCATGCATCATATTCCAATCTAAGGCGGATTTTGAAAGACCATTCCTCATCTAGCAGTTACAAATAGAAAGCAACAAAGTTACCTTAAACATATTCAGCAAGAATGGTCGGTCAGGATTCATTCTCTTCAGTTTCAAGAAGGTATAGCCAAAACTCAGTTGATCACGTGAAGTAAAACGATCAACTTCGTTGAACCAAAGGCACGCAAATAAATTCGACATCGGTGTGTGTGCCCTGACTATAACTGAACCTTCGGGTACGTCTGCAAAGTTACATGACAAATGGAATTAGCGTGAACTCCAATAGCAGATGAATGAAGCAGGAAGTCTCCAAAAAGGAAAAGGACAACAACGACACCCACAACTTGGAAGAGGAGTATTTGGGTCTGAAGGATCAAACTTGGTGAGACCATCAGACTGGTAAAACATAAATTGTTCGTCGATCGCAGTGTGATTGTACTTATTCAGACGCTTATTCTGGAGTACCTCCTCCCAGACGCAGTGGCGAAGATAATGGTTTGATATGGTGAACTCTGATCCCCTTCGCCACAAAAAGTATTCAATGATAAGCATTGGATCAGCCGCAAGTCTTAATTTGCTGTCAAGCCAGATAGAATACCTAGAAGAAACGAGAACAGATAGCATATAGGTAAAACATAAGCAGAGTTCAACATAACCAAGCATGGCCTTGGGTCCACAGATGTATATATGTCAAGTGAGGATCACCTAGAAGATGGGAAGAGGCGATGTGGTAAAAATTTTGGCACCTTTCCGGTTTTGCGCATGTCGCTGTATGGTAAGTTCCTCACAACTACTATTCTCCATAAACCAATATATCCACTATCATCTGGAACATTTCCCTCCATTGAGAGTTTGGAGAGCGTTTGCAAATCGACAAACATAACAAAACAAACATTTTTCTTGGAGTACTCGCTGATCTGCAACAAGCAGCAAATTATTTCGATAGATAAATGTAGAAGATAGAAACGGATCAATCACATATATACAGTAACTTTGAACACCATACATGTAATTGAAGACTTAAAATAAACCCCAACTGAGGTATAAGAAGACAAGATCACCATATTGCCAGAAAAATGTAACTTTGAAGTACACACTTAAGTTATCCAAAGTGAGATGAGTTCACTTCTATGCTGCTGATCCTAATTTTCTTTCTTAAACTCGTTTTCGGTGCCTTTTAGCCAGCTAAAACACTAAAACAACATCTCTCAAAGCTTCCTCATCTTAACAAAGTCCCTTTCTTTCCCGAAATTTTGCTTCCCTGTACTCTGTCGTCAATTTTGAGCCACCGGTAAGAATGTATAAATAGTTAAAGACTAGTAGTAGTGCTCATTCTGGAAGTGACATCCAACAATTACAAGTGCAAATCAAAAGCTGTCACTCGTCAATTTTTTAGAACATAATGCATCTCCAAACAAAGTAGCTACTTACATTTTTGCGGTTTGGCCTCCTTAAAAAGTCAGAGCTTCCAAATATGCAGGAAGACACAACAACAGTGCAAGCACTCATATAGGTTCGGTCCTTCTCATCCAGATCAAATCCAGTGCTTGGGAACCCCTCCGGCCCTTTCACAAAACCACAATGAATTGTCTGATTGCGTGCATGAAAGGAATTCTCTCTTTCTTCAAGGGTTTGATGTCCTCCAAATCTGGGTTCATAGCGATCACTCTTCTCTTCCTTTTCAACACACCGCAACAGAAACGGTGTAAAACTAGTGAAACCCTTGGGCTCAACAAGATCGTCAACTGAGTCTAGGAACCCAACATCACAAGGAAAATAGCCTAAAAGGTCGAATACGAAGGTTTAAATCAATACTATATGTAGGTGTTAGCAAAAAGAAGAAGTGCACAGAACTGAGATAAATAAAAAATCCTAAGATCATTTGGGAAACATGAACATAAAACAACGTAGTGTATACAGAAGATAGCCAACACCACTGCATTTCTACCAAATACTGAGTTAAAGCATTTGCAGATAAGATCAGAGGTAGCTTCATCAGCGGATTGCTCGCATCTCTTCACAAATTTACTCTTTGGCCAAAGAAGGGAGATATATAACCAACGTCAAGCTCCCCTAGCATCCACAGAAAGGAGGATTTGCGCTTCATGGATATACAGTCTATGGCAGGGAGTAGCCATAGGTCGCTTGATTTAAACTTTTATGACTAGCAACAAGGTTTTTACAATGTCAATGATGCTGGCAGCAACTGGATCTTACGCATCAGTGATAACATTCAATCATAATGTCCATCTACAAGAACTTAAAATGCAACTTTTGCAAAAATATCTTATATGATTTGCTAAAACAAGGTTTTGCAGCAAATGGTTTTCATATTCCACATTTGTGTTCTCTTCTTCATTCTACTGCCTACATTTAATTAACCAATCCGATTCGATACACAGACGTGGTAAGACGGCCCTTTTCCAAATCATATTGATGACAAGAAAGGGGTGATGTAAAAGAAACCTATGCACAAGCTGAAAGCGCTTGGGAGGTTTCTTTCCACATTGACTGCATGGACACAAATGAAGGTATAAATGAATGCGCCAAGAGATACAAAGTCCAGTTGGAATAGCTTCCTTTCTTTGAGCACTCCAGTACCATGGGTAGGAGATCTCACGTTGTAATCTATCCGACTGAGAACCCCTACACACATTGAGACTAGAGACATCACCCACAGCTCCTCACCAATTTTGTATCTCCACAAAATACTATATTCCTTTCTTGCCAAACCATAACTAAAAACTACTGAGAAAGTCAACTTCCTTGGCCTTATTCTCAAAACGTTCCCTTTCAACTGATTCACAGCAGCTGTCCATACTTGACCAACTAGTATCTGCCAATCTTGCAGTTTTTAGAAAGTCTACCTCCGCAGCTCTTCGGGCTATGCATTCAAACAACAGTGCTCCCTGGTGGCATAATCACTACTGCAGAGGACGTAATAGTAATCAATATGACTCTTCCATTTCTTGACCTTGTCTTTGTGCTCAGCATTTTTTGCATCCATTCGCAAAGGCCACACTCTCCAGAAGTTACCATGTTTGTATCTTCTAAAGCAACCCTGTGGGGCCTTTAGACTAGTGCACATCCTGAATACAACAATAAATAAGTATGACCGCATCAAGTTTTTTATGTGGCCCATCTAACTTGAATTGACTGTGAGACATGTGATACCAATGAAGTGGGTTTCCAGTATACGTGGAGATGCCACATCGAATGAAGTCCAAGTCCAAAGACAAATGTACTGATGCGGGACAAAGCAAGGGCGTTTTCTGGCGACACTGGCGCCTTGTGAGCCAACCTTCCTAGACAGACATAGCAAAGCTAAGTGGGCAGGCCAGGTGAATATACAAGCCGAAAGTCCGTGGAGCACTAGCATTTGTGGCCCCTTTGGTGAGGTATCATTTCAGGGATCATCACGCGTCACTTGATGACATCATCTTCCCAACTCCTACAAATAGAGGACTGAGAATTCATTTTTAGAAGAACAGAACTCATTTGCACATTTCACTTTCTTGCCCTAGAACTTCAGAGCTCAATAATTCTAGAGAAAGAAACACTGGACTTCAGACCTTGAATTTGAACCTCAAACTCTGGTCTACGCAACCAGAAATTTTGGGTTCGATCCCCAAAAGAATCGCCAAATGATGCCAAGGAAGTGGAAACTTGGAGGTGCCATAAAGAATGTTGTCTGAATCAGCCAAGTGTGCTGATGTGGGACGGAATAAGGACGTAGCATGAGTAGAGACCAAGGCTTCCAATAGAGCTTGAGGAGTGGCAATGCTGCGAGGGCGAGGGTGCAGAGTGAACATGCAACGATAGTCATTATTCCAATGCATAGGTCCAATATCAGGGTCCAAAGTCCGGAGCATTTCTCTCGCTAGAATTCTTGGGCTTTGAAGTTCTAGAGTAAGAAAGTTAAATGTGTTTCGAATGAACTCTCAAGTCCCCTATTCATAGGAATTGGGAAAGTGATATCTTCAAGCCACACATCGCATTCCCTTGGAGTGTCACCTCACCGAGGATGCCACAAATGCCAATGTTCCACGAACTATTGTACCGCATATTCACCCGGCCTGCCCCGTGCAACTTCGGTCTGTCTGTCTAGGAGGACTGGCTCACACAGCATCAGTGTGGCCAGAGAACCGCCCTCGATCTAGCCACCAGTCCAAGGTTCTTACTGAGTCCCACGGCGGTGTAAAGATATGCAAAGAACCTAACAACGATGGGGAAGGCCTGAAGCTTAACTGCTAGCCCTCTGACGACCTGTTCCCATCTCGGAATGACTTGGGGGTCATGATCCCTAGGGGTGCCGTTGAAGAGCTCCCAGTGTCAGAGCATGGAGACCAGTCGAATAGAAACTCTGATGGAAATAGTGTCACGGAGGAGCTGTCTATCCCGTGGTGAGTCCTTGTGCCAAAGCACTCGGACTGTGCCAAGGCAATGTACTAGAGAAGTCGCCTACCCAACACGCTGAGGTGGTGTCCAAAGGAGTCGCCTACCCGACAAGTCGAGGCAGTGTCCCGGATGAGTCACCTACATAGCGGGAGGGGAGTACTCGTGCTAGAGCACTCGGAGCTCCCTAGCGGAGATAGTGTACTGAAGGAATTGCGTATCCCGCAATAAATCTTTGTAACGGAGCACACTAAAGTTATGTATCAGACGAGTCGCATGCCTTACGGGCTGAAGTATTGTCCTAAGGAGTCGTTTACCTGGCGGGAGGGGAGTCATCATGCCGGAGCACTCAGAGCTCCCCTAGAGGAGATAATGTCCCGGGAGAATCACTCATCCCATGATTAGTCCTTGAGTAGCCTACTCAGATCGCACTAAGGTAGTGTCTCGAGGATTCGCCTACACGGCGAGCCAATGTAGTGTTCAGAATGAGTCGCCTACATGGCAAGAAAGGACTCTTCATGCCGAAACACTCGGAGCTCCCTGGAGGAGATAGTGTCCCGGGTTAGTCGCTTATCCCACAATAAGTCCTTGTGCTAGAACACTCGAAGAACACCAAAGTAATGTTCTGAAGGAGTCGCCTACCCAACGGGCCGTAGTAATGTCCCAAAGGTGTTGCCTACCTAGAGGGCGAGGAGTTCTTGTGCCAGAGCACCCAGAGCTCCCTAAGGTAGTGCCCATAGGATTCATCTATCCGGAGAGATGTTGCACACTCGGAGAGCGGGTCGAAGCATGTTAGACGATCAAGGCAAGGTATGCATGGTTTGGTGAGGGTATGGACCAATTCTTGGGCGTGGCAGTGTGAGAGTGCAGGGGGCGTGATTATATAAGTGGCGTGGTGCATGGGCATGAGGGGATGTGTGCGGCACTGGGGGCACACTCAAAGGAGATGACAAGGGGGTGCGGTCACTAAGTGTTGCACAAGGCACATAACAAGCAACACTGCATGAGCGCGACCGAGGGAAGTATTTCGGGGGCACGTATAGCAGGAGGAGGCACTTGGGCAGGGTTGGGCATCAATGCGCTCGGGCATAGTGTCAGGGGCACGTAGCACAGAGCGCAGTAGGGGGCATAGTGTCGAGGGCTCGTATCGCATAAACGGGGCTCAGACACTGTCGATTGTCGCTGCGCTCAGGCACAGTGTTTGAAGTCATGGAGTAAGGAATTCTCAAGGAGGGGAGAGACTAAAGCAGAAGCAAGTAGCCCCCAAGGAGACGAAAGACCGAGGGGAGCAAGGACCCCCAAGGAGAAGAAAGACTAAGAATAAGGAGTAAGGATCCCCCAAAGAGAGGAGAGACCAAGGGCAAGGAGAGGAAGCTCCCAAGGAAAGGCTCTAGCTGGCCTCCCTAAGGGATACCACAAAGGGAGGGCTCGGGCCGACCCCCAGTGGGAAGGCCTCGTGCCACCGATGCCAACACTTAGAATATGTTTGGTGATGGAGGCGCAGCATGTGACTTAGAGGGTGCGCTCCGAGTTGACAGGATTGATAGCATTAAACTTTGATCGCCGAGTATTTTTTGATGCAGCGCGAAAGTAAGATTCAAGAGCAGTCAAAGGTGCATAACCAGGATGAGCTAGCAACAATAGCAAGTCATCTAGAACGAACATTTTGTACTCCAATATTTTATAGCAATATGGGTGCTTTCATTAATTCATTCACATGTAATGAGAGCAACTAACACATTAATGGTTGTTCCTTTTTCTTTTGATCTTTGACGAGTATGTCACCTTAGTAAGGTGGCATGCATGTTTGTATGTAAATTTGATGGTTAGTTACTTTGTAGTGTCACTGGATTTAAACAAACTCTTCTTAAAGTTGCTATATGTCTCCCACATTTCTGCATTCAGCCATGTGATTATTATTTGATAGTCATGCAATGGATAGCGTTCTTATGTGCTATGTACTTTATCTTACAAAATTTGAGCTTAGTTGTTTTGCATTTTGAGTATAAATCTATGCATCAAATATTCCTTTGGGACTTAGCTTAATTCACGGTTTCCTTCAGTTATCAACTTGTGCAAGAAAATCCTCTTTTAAGTCAATCTCATCCCGGAATAGGAATTTTATTTTGCAAGCTTGAAGTTTTCTTCTTCTGAGAAGTATTATTCACAAAAATGAAAGGCAGAGGAGAAGTACCCACTGCCATTATATAATGCAAGCGCCCAACTGTCCAGAAAAACAAGGTAGGCTCTAGAAGTGCCAACCTCTCCTACTTATGCCCAACAAAAGCGACTGACTAGGAACAAAACTTTTGACCATTATAAAGACTATTCACCGCCCTTAGAACATCTCAAATACCTTTCTCTCCAAATGCACCAGGAACAATAAGGAGGAATCAACCCCCATACTCAATTCCCCTTCAGTAAGGTACAGACCAACTCAGGGGCAAGTCAAACACTTAACATGATTTCTTTGCAAAAATCTTGCATGGAACCGATCAGCCATCAATTCTACTGGCCCAAGTAACAAAAATGACGGACTAATATACATAATCTCAACAAAAAACACAGTAGACTGATATATACTTTGACACAATTATTGATATCCATCTCTCCTAGAATAACATTTGGCACTTTGGACCAAGTACACAATGCAACACCACTTTAGTGGAGTAAGCAAACTCGTCAAATATCAAAACACGTTTAGAAGTAGTCTATGCCTAAACTTGAAAATGAGCTTAACAATCAACTTCTTCTACTCACTGTGGCATTTACTAGTTCAAAGTGCAGGCTTGTCAGAACGAAATACACACGGTAGAATGAATTGTTTGTTAGTCACTGAGATAGCCCAAAATATATACATATATCTATAGGGTTAACCTAGTTCCAGATCAACTAGGTCAACGCTAACTTGTAAAACATTCCCCTCAGACACCAACTGTGTTGGGTACATATTTCTTTTGATGTCTGGGTAGTCAATGTCAATATTTTAACAACCAAACTAAGAAGCTCATATGCCAATAACAGTATAATAAATGCAATGAAACTACTCTTACGTTTTCTGTGGGGTTTGGTTTTTGGTGATTTTGATCCAGTCGAGACCTCTAATCCTGGTGATTCTTCTTCTATGTCTCCTACTGTTGAGACGTCATCTTCGATATTACCTGCAAAGAGTGGATAGTATGCATGCTAACATCATCACATCAACCAAAACTTTGTCCAAACTTGTTGGCTTGGCATATACGTACTTAAAAGAATATTAAAAGAAAGAGTTCATGTTCCAAAACGTTTATAAACCGTCTCATCCTAAAACTGGAAAAAATTTACATGCCAAGTTAAAAATTTTGTTTTCTCCATAGGTCTATTGACAATACTGACCACCACGTCATCTGTGAACAACATTACGATCAAGGGTGCAAATCCGTACTTAAATAAAAAACAAGGGCTTGGAGTAGTAGTTGGCACTCCACAACAACTCTGAGGGTAGTCTTGGTTTGGAGGAGCAGCTTGTTTTCAAGCTGTTAACTTGAAAAAAGACAGCTTGTTACTACGAGATGCTATTTGTGCCAAAACATCGACGCTATGAAGCACGGGTGCTTCAAAAGGGGGGGAGTATCGGGGTCGGGTGTGCATCGAACACGGGTGCGCCTCGGGTGCGTGTCGGGTGCGCACCCGTTAATTTCCATTTATTTTCTTTATTTGCAGAAATTCGGGTGCGGCTCGGATACGGTTCGGGTGCGGATCCGACACTTTGGGGGTCGAAACATAATTGCCGGAAGATATTTCGGGGGATAAAAACATAAAACTTAATTTCTGTGGGGGTGAAAAAATAAATCAATATTACTAACCGATTAGGGCACATGAGTCTCATCTGATAGAGAGAGAGAGAGAGATCGCAACAGCCGCGACCTCCCTCGACACCGGCAACCTCTAGCGACAACCATCGAACAGCCGCGACCTCCCGCGACACCACCGAACAGCCGCGACCACCCACGACATCACCGAACAGCCGCGACCTCCGGCGACCATCGCGACCACCTTACTCACCTCCGGCAGCTTTGCTTCGAAGGTATGTCGCTGACTCCATTTCTGTCTTCCTTTGTCTTCAATTTATTTATTTTTTTTTGGTTTTTGCCGAGACTTGACAATGTGGATTGTGGATTGTGGAATGTGGAATGTTAGCCGTTAAGTGTTTTTGTGTTATAGTCTCACTTCTCACATCATTTTTGTTTTTAATTTTGCTGTGACAGTGTGTATTTTTTGACTTGGACTGTTTTTTTTTTTTTGTGTTAAAGGTTTAAAGGCTTAGATTAAAGCCAAATATGTCAACTTCAGGTTTATTTGTTTGATAGTTGAAGGTGAAAATGTTGTGGTCGTGGAACCCTTAGATATTTGATGGAGTACTTTATTTGTTTGATAGTTTGAACTTTGATGCTATGTTGTTACTTTTGTTATGAATACGATGTATTTGGTGGTGTTTATTATGTATTTGATGGTATTGTACTACCGTTGAATGGTTAAATTAAATTGCATCATGTCTTTTTATGCACTTTCTTAAGATACAACTTGTTTAGAAATTAAATGCTAGGTGTACATAGTTAATATATATATATATATATATATATATATATATATATATCATATATATCATATATATATAAATATATATATATATATATCATATATATATATAAATATATATATATAATATTTGACGTATCCCCGCCGCACCCATATCCTCAAATTTTCAAAAATGCCGTATCCGCGTATCCTCACCCGTGTCGTATCCCCACCCGCACCCGTACCCGTGCTTCTTAGCATCCACGTGACTACATCTCCTTTGACATATCCTTTCACTATTAACCTGTGCTGCCTTTGGTTCTATCTTTTTCCAAATTAGAGGTTATACCAAGCTCAGTGGCAGCCATATTCTGAAGTCAGATAGGATCAAAGATCCTTAACCCTGTTCATCTTATACATTGACATGCCCTGAATCTTGTTCTTTAGGATTCATCACTAAAAGTGCAGCGAACCCATCAGCCATAACCTGAATTAGCCAAGGAGTGATGGGCTAATATAACCAAATCTGAACAAAAACTACAGCAGGTTGACAATTTTTCTGATGTAATTTCTGCCATCCGTCGTTTCTGAAATAGCAATTGGCACTTCGGACTTATGATAAGAGAATATGGTGTAACATACGTTTATTGGACTGAGCACACTCGTCAAGTATTAAAGGTGTTCAAGACTAATCTATGTTGAAACTCGACAACAACTTTAACCATCAAATCTGAGTTACTTTCCCGTCCTAACAATTGCTGGGGTTGGCAAAACAAGAAAATATGTACACATTCTACAATATCATCAACTTGGTCTATTTACTATAGCATTCATTTGGTCAACATGCAGGCTTGTGTCAGAACAGATTAAAAGGCATAATAAATTGTTTGCTATTCTCTAAGCATAGCCATAGATAAAAGAGATATATGTTTGTTCGGTGGAGAAACAACAACAGGACTCAGATTCCGGGATGGGCGATTCCTGTAAGTAACTTGCTCCAAATATTCCCTAAGTCTAGCAAGTCAACCTGGTTGGGTATATATCTTTTTTGCGATGTCACTGTCTGTATCAATTTTCTACCAGCCAAACTTAGAAGCTCGTATACCATTGCCAGTATAGCAGAAGAAATGAGAATACTCTTACGTGGCCTGTTTTTTGGTTGTTCTGGGGCATCTAACCCGGGTGATTCATCTTTTACGTTTCCTGATGTTGAGACATCACCGTCCATTTTACCTGCAAAGCACAGTACAGAGTAAACGTGCTAACATCATCATCACCACATCAGCCAAGCCTTTGTCCCAAACTTGTTGGGTTTTGCAAATACGTACTAAAAAGTACTGTTTTAAGGTAAAAATTTATTATGCTCGTGTGAAGATCACTAGAGAACATGTTTAAAACACTTTTCAATCTAAAATTGGCAAAGAAATTGCACACCTACTTACAAACTAATTTCTTTTTCATAGGTCAAATTGATAATATTGACAACCGCATCATTTGCAAACAACATTACTATTAAGATTCCTAATCTGTACCTAGATAAAGAGAGGAGGGAAGAGGGGGAGGGGGGGGTGCTTGTAATGGTACTTGCCGAGCTATAAACAACTTCAAAGGTCGCAATTTAGAGGATCTGCTTGTTTAAGAGCTGCTTGCGTGAAAAAGAGAGCATTTTATTACCAAGAGATGTTGTTTGTGCAAAAAAGTGGAGGTCACCTTACCTACATCTCCTACAGCATATCCTTTCACTATTAACATGTGCATTTCATTCTACCTTTTTGCTAATTAGATGGTATGCCAAGCTCAGTGGTAGCAATGTTCTGAAGTAGGAGAGGAGCAAAGATCGTTTGTCCATCTTGTATGCTAACATGCATGGTGCATTGTCCGTTGAAGTTCATGAGATGCCCAGAAGGAAGAAACCTCCCTCCCTCCCCCCACCCCCCCCCCCCACCCCCCCACCCCCTCCTCCATTTTTCATTTTGAGTTTCTTTGGGAGCATTGGCTTAAGGTGACAATTAATTGTGGGGATTATGTGTAGAACAGTTCTTGCTTGTTCTTGCTTTCATTGTTTAGGGCGACTATGTAGGCCCCTCACTACCCCCGGGTGCTTGTCTCAGTTTCAGCTTTAGCCTTACAAGTTACATGTCAACTAACACACAGGAAGCCAATAGAAAAGCGGCAAACCATGGCAACTAGTAAGTTTCAGAGAGACTAAAAAGAAATCTCACCATGAAATGGCATCTTTGAGCCGAATGAAAAGTAGATAGAAATGAGCATGGCAACTGAAAACGCCAAGTATAACAACCTTTTCCTAGAAAAGTGACCAAACCTCTTCCCTCGACGGACACTTCGCGAATTGTGATCAGGAGACTTGAAAGCTGCCCCAGCAGCTCCCCTTCTCTCCTGTAACAATTCACCGCTATTCTTATGGAGAGCCATCACAGAATACCTTTTGAACTTTTGCTATGATCCACCTCATCTGTGGAACAATTTCAGTTGCAAAACACAAAAAATCAATGGGCAGTGAAATGCCAGTCACAAATCCAAATTCACTTATTCAATGCAAAAAATCACAAAATATAAAACAGTAGATTCGCCTAAAATCATTTTCATCAGTCATTTGCATGATATTTTCAAGTCATAAGTAATTGCATCAGTTATTGACTTGAATTCTGTCAGCTGCAAATTTCTAGAACGAAAAAACAGCACCTAAAAACGAAGGTGCATATAGTAAATTCCCCATGGAATCCCTTGATGTAAAGCTCTGGATGGTATAAGCTCAATCAAAATCCATGAGAACCATTTTTTGTTTTTACATGTTAATGGATTGGCATATAGCCTAGACGTGTAATGTGAAAATTTAGCATCTCTAGAAAAGGTCAGCTCGAGTTGAATTCACATTGATAGAACAAACACGCGCACACATTGTAGAGCTTGTGTAGCTCGCAAATATGTAGAAAACACAGCATTCCATCGAGGCGCTCAATTCCTTTGCTATAACTTCACATGTCTCGCAACTAGACGAGATCGGTTCAACAGTTGATGAACAAGGAGCTCACAAATACGTTGAATTGAAGCACCTATGCTACACAGAAAGTGCGTGGAAAAATAGGATACATATCTATAGAAACCCTAGAAAAATCTCTACTCACTGGCAACACGAGTTCATTTCAAATCGCAGTCACGTACATACAGAACAACTGTACAAATGTAGCACATAGATTTTCAGAAAGTACATGGGAAAACAACATTTCATCAAGGCGCTCATTTTCGTAGCTATAGGTTCACGTGCCTCGTAACTCAGGAAAAATCTGACCAAAATGACGAACAAGGAGCTCATACGACACAGGTCGAAAGTCAGCACGTCTCTAAAAGAAAACTAGGTGAAATTGCAATTTGACTGGCCAGTGCAAGTTCATTTGAATGCAGTCACGTGCATATTGAACGCTCAAAACACGTAGCTCGTGTAGTTTCAAAAAGTTCATATAACCGCGACAGCAATTCGATTCGATAGAATTGACGAACAAAGAGCTCACAAGTACATTGAAGTATCTAAACGATATACAGTCCCTAGTCAAAACCTCGATTTGTCTGGCAACCGCTAGTTCAGTTAAATTAGCAGTCACATGCATATTTAACATTTAAACGCACAGCTCGTACAGTTCCAAAAAGTGCATACAACAGCAATATTTCCGCCGAGATGCTCGATTTTCATCGTTACAAGCTCGTATGCCTTGCAACCACAGGAGCAATTCGACAGAAATGACGAACAATCAGCTCAATAATGCACTGAAGCGTGACAGTACACACAAGGCATAGGCGAAATCTCAAAATGACTTTGCCACGGCTAGATCATTTCAAATCGCACTCATCGTGCGTATAAAACGTCTTAGGCAGCTCATACAGTTCAAAAACTGCACATATAACGGCAATGTTACGTTCGAGACGCTCGATTCTCGTCGTTATAAGAGGCGTTAAACAGAAATCAGCTAAAAAACAAAATCGCAATTCGACTGGCCATATCAAGTCCATTTCGAATACATCTATACAGCTCAAATGTAAGCAGCTTGAAAAGGGAAAAGTTGCAGAAATGACGAAGAAAGGAGCTGGGGCAGACATTGAAGCATATTTACTGCGAGTGCGTGAATGGTGTGTGTAAAGTGAGAATGGAGTGGAAGGAGGATGAAGGCGATAACCTGGTTTCTGCGGATCTGAATCTGACTGATGTTGCGAAGCGTTGTTTGAAGCGGGCAATTGAAATGGTTTGATTGAAGATTAAAAGCGCGGTTGTTAGCGTTGCGCGGAACATTTCGCATTTTTAATTGAGGGCGAAGAGAAGGTTCACCGCCTTTGTGTGCAACGAGAGGGTCGAGCTACGACTTTTTTGGAAAATGCATTTGTCCTGAAAAGATCGTGATAAAGCTGCCGCGTCTTTGCCAAATCTTTATTAATGTTGGGTGTTTTTGCATAAATGTTACTTACATTAAACAAGAAGCTTAAAATTATTACGGTCGATATTTCAGATTTTACACTTAATTGCTTTACATGAAACTAATCTTATCAAAACACAAACCTGAAATCATCATAAATAAACTAAATAGAGGGTGTAGAGCGTATCACACAAGCAAAGAGAAGTCCTGCTTTTGTACCGTCGTCAATGATATGCATTTTTACACAGCAAATTTGCATACATCCCGTATATTTACGAAACAAACCTTAAATTCATCTTTGCTAGCCTGCAATAGGCATATATTTTCGGTCAGTTCTTTGCTAGAGGAGTCGCAAAGATAAGTCCTCAGTTGAGCGAAATGACTTCAATTTCTCGACCTTTTTACTTGTGTAGCTCTTATACATTAAAATCTATACATTCTAAATTGTGACATTATGCTCGAAATTTCTTTGGACATAAAACACATTGCCAGCTCTCGTAAAAGTGATTCAGTATAATCATGAATATTTGTTAAACGAGCAACGTAATCAATCAAAACTATTCAAGTGACTGGATGCAAATTTAATTGTTGTGTAAATAGTGAAAAATATATAATCGATGAGAATGGGTGTCTGCGGAGACAAAAACCCTCGAGAGACCAATATAGTTGACCTTTAAAATAATTTTATTCTTTTAAACACCGTTCACCGATCGATGATCCAATGTGCTTTTTTCCATAACCAATGTTGCATAAAATAACCCGGATATCTGTTCATGATGACCAAATTGCCCTTCGCCTTTATTTGCTTCTTCCTTTGCGCCTCTATTCCACGATATCCCTCCTGTCATATACTGCTTATGTTTTCTCTCTCACTTATCATGTATGTCTGTATATTCCTTCTCATCCCTCATTCATCATAAACACGCGCGCTCTCTCTCCTCTCTTTCCCCTACTCGTTTTTAATACTAACATCACTGCAGTAACCACTATTGATACCCACTATTCCAAGTGCCTTGTCCAAATCCCGCGCCGGGTTCTGTAACCTTAATACCACATCCGACCCTAACATACTTTAGAAAACCCATCCCCACCCCCGCCCCCTCGAAATCACGTGATTGAGCCACGACGATGTCGAGTCCACCGAAGAATTTGAATCTGCCGGAGCCGTCGATTGTTAAGTCGAGAAAGATTCCGCCGATTCCGATTCTCTATTTCGGGGTAGCCAGAGCCGAAACTGTGGAAATTGGAGAATTGGGGAAGGACGACGTTGACAGTGAAGATAGGGCCGATGAAGGCGACGACTCGTTTATAGTTCAGGCGTCGTCTCTGGGTCTCAATCACATCCACACGCGCTCTGCGCCGCTCCGGTTTTCTTCTAATCTCCGTGACAAGGCCAGAGATGGATCCGCTCGCCCTAAAGTGTCAATTCGCCGTCAGCCGCCTGCAACAGCATCCGTTGAAGGTGTCATAATTTTTGCCTACGATACGTGTGTCTGTGTTACACCCTCCGTTCTGTTGACTTTTTGAAAAATTCACGATAGGCCAATATACTCAGATGGCAGCGATCACGGCGTCGGCGGCTTGCTGATGATCGAAAACCATCATCACAGCGGCGACGGCTTGCTGACGAACGACACTGACGGCTTGCTGATGAACGACACCATCGCTGTTGGGTCAGTCGTTGACAGTGCCTTTATGGCGGTCGCACGTCAGTCGCCGACGGGGGTAGAGAAGAAGGAGGCACCACGATGGGGAGAGAAGGAGTTGCCGACGGCAAGAGAGAGGAAGCCGACGACAGATGAAAATTAGGGTGAAGATCTGAAGTGGCACCAAGTTGTCGACAGAGAGTGAGAGATGATTGGAAATTAGGGTTGGGGAATGGGGATGATAAGGATATGTTATATACATGTGGGATGGACGGCTAGGATTAAAGGGTGAATATGGTTAGTGTACCGAGGCGGGAGCGGGTCGGGTACCGGGGCAGTTTGGACTAAATATCATACCCGCCCTTACCCACTCCTATAGGAGCGGGGCGGGGCGGGTAACCGCCGGTTGCGGGTCTTTTGCCATCCCTAATCCCAGCTACCATCGCAATCACCGTTGAATAACACCGAAATTCCCAACCACAACCATAGTTCGCGTGAGAGTTGCACGTGTCTTGTATATTCGGCAAGCCTACCATTTTTGAGATCATTGATTTCCTTTATTCTTCATGCACCTTATGAGTATGAAGAATCATTAGTGTTGACTTGACTGATTTTGATGATTTCAAAAATAATTTCTCTAACATTAATCTAACACTGTTATTAAGTTTTATTTCAGGTTCAATCATAATCTATTATACTCCAACAAATACAAGGAACATTACTTCGACTTGGAATTGGACTTGGACATGATGGACTTAGACAAAGATTCAGAATTGGACTTAGAGTATTTTTATCGTTACTGTAATTTTTTTCTAAGTCTTTCTTAAATATCTTTCAGAAAAATCAAGTAAATAACAAATGAAGAAGTTTTTCTCAAAATGAGTTTTCATTCGAATGAAAATATGTTTTCATTCGAATTGATCCTTCAGGTTCTTATTGTCAAGTTTTAAAAATTGTTTTCGGCCAAAGTAAAGATTTTCGGTCAAAGCCAAGATCTACGGTCGAAGTAATGATTTTCGGTTGAAGCCATGATTTTCAGTCGAAACCAAAGTTTTCATTCGAATAAAAAGTAATTTTCATTCGACTCAATCTTTCAGTGACCTCAACATCTCTCAACTCTGTCTATTTCATTCGAATGAAATTAAATTCTTCAGAGATGTTTTGCATTCGAATCAACTTAAACTTTCATTCGGATCAAAATTTGTGTCATCCTTTTTAATGGTCTTATTCTCTTCTAGTATAAAAAAGGGACATTGAGAGCATTTACTGTCAATCTGATTATCTATCTGAAAAATCTCACTCACTTCTCAAAATTAATTCATATTTTTCATCTATTTTTCATTGAGTTAGTTCATATTTTGAGAAAGTAAGAAACAAGCTTCTTGGTTTAGTTCTTGAAAGATTATAGATCTTTTCACCTAAGAAAGCTTAACCTTGTTGTATTCCTTGTAATATCTACTCGTAAGGGAGTGCGTTGTTGTATCTCAATTGTAAATCTTATTTTCACTTGTAATCATTGAAAAATCTTGAAGGGTTTCAGAATCTGTACTGCGGATTGAGCTATCACCCGAAACTAGCTAGTTAACGAAAGGCTCGAGTAGGTCTCCCTTGTGTGGAGTGCTCGGGGGCTGGACGCAGGCTAGTGGAGTAGAACCAGTATAAATCTCTGTGTCGATTTATATTTACTATATTTGTTATTACTTTGTAAATTCAGTTTTTTTTTTAATTTCTACTCAAAATTGTAAACATCTATTCTTCCCCTCCCGCCTCCCGAGGTGTGTTTAGGGACCCACAATTAGTAGTTAAGTAATCAACATAAGTTTTAAAGCCATAAATTTGCAAACAAAGTTTATCTAACGTTTGATATACCTATGATTTAGATCCACTACAGTTGATACGAATGTGTCACAATATTTTGCATGCTATCTATATATGGTAAGAGGCTCTTCACACTCATGAAAGTATAAAGGAAAATTGAGAAATAGACAACTTCATTCGCAATGTATTTATATATTGACGGCAGCAATATAAAGTTACAAGCCAAGGACTTCGGTTCGAGTCTATTTCAAGCCAGGTGCTAAATTATTTCACTGCACAATTATGAATACCGTACAAAAATGCGCACCATTTTTTTTATGAAATGGTATGTACCGGTACCAGTACTGTCTCAATACCTTCTCAAATTTTTCATCAATAATATACAATATTTGCTCATATATTGACATTAAGAACAAATAGCTTATTTAATTGAATTACATCCTCTAAGATTATCTCTCCCTTTTTAATGATCTCATTCGCAAATTCGTATGTAAGAATAAGTTTTTTGTTCAATAATGATGCCTTTGAATTCAAGAATACGTTATTTTTGTGTGTGTGTGGACGCACGCACATGTGTATAAGCAATATATCATATAGATGAAATAATAAAATAGAAGCTTCTAGGTATGAAGTAAATCAAAGCCAAGTAAAGATTGAAAACTTAAGTTATTAAGAAAGATTTTGCAGATTGTAATGAATATTACGACTAAGAGGTTATAGAGACTTCGATTGATACAATAGAAGTTATAGTGCTTTTCTATTTAACAAAAAATTATAGTTAGAGTGATTTTCTACAATAGAATTTAGGGTGTTTTTCTATTTACATGATCAATTTACAAAAATTTTAACAAATTTGTTACTTTTGCAGTTTTTAAGAAATCGGTATAAAACACAATACCTCGACCGGTACGTAATTCTTGCCGGTAACACCTGTACCGACCGGTACATAACGATATTTTGACCAGTATAAAATGTAAGAGTTACCTTACCAGTAGAAGACAAAAATGATACATACTAGTCAGTACGGCCAGTACTGTTACGATATTAATAAGTATGGTTACTGTATATTTCTTAGACCATTCATGCATGGCTTGCTTTAATTGGTCCAAAATCTGCCTTGCTATACTGCGTCACAATGAACAAAAATGGAAATTAAAAGAGTAGTTTCATTTTCACAATTTTTTTTTTACCGTAACTTGTTTCCATCAAGAATTGGTGGACGAAGATCCACTCCCAAATGAAACTACTCCACTCCAAAGTAAGCATAGGGTGAAATAGACATTCCGAAAAGATATAGGATAAAAATGGTAGCCCTTTTCTTTTAATAGAAAAAATGGGCAACCTAGAAAATAAAGAAAATTGAACAAATAAAATCCCAAAATTTGGAAGCAATACGACGCCGCTGTTTGCTCCGAAGACGCGAATATTCACTGGTGTGAGCCTGGTAACCATACAGCAGCACGAGAACATCAATGGCGGCTGAACTAGAAGAGCTTCTGGGGTTCCTTTCAGCTCCTTCTCCGCCAGTAAGTAATTTGCACTAGACATATACATACATGTATTTATTCTTCGTGTAATTGTAGAATTCACGTCTCTGTTTCGATTTATACGAACAACTGAGCGACCGTGCACCACCCTGCCCACCCATATCAAAATCTGACGTACTAGTATGCTGCAGTAACTGGGATATGCATACTTTTGTTCGATTTTACCAGGGTTGTTTTAAGGAGGCTCGTTACTAGACTTGATACATTTTTTGGTTTTAATTCAGGTGAAGAAGGCAGCTGTTGACATTGTACAGGGGTTGACCGGGTCTGAGGATGGCCTGCAATCACTTGCCAGATACGCTGATGTTGCTATTCCATCGTTGTCTCGCCTTTTAGGTGAATCAAAGGTACTTTCTGCTATCTCCGGCATTTTTGATCTCTTTATTCCGTGGATGTTCCACAATGTCTGTCCTTTACACTTTCTGCGAACTTCTAGAACGAAATTTGATCATTTAGACGCTGTCTTTAACAAATGCTTTTGTCAAAGTGACCGGGACAGGAAGCCCCTTCATCACTAGTTAGGAAAGTCGAAACTTAGCCCCTGCAGCAAAATGGCCTCCGCCATGGCTTAATCAGTTGGTCTTAACAATAACACATGCTATCTGAATGCATTCATCATTAACTTTCTTGCAAAAGCAGTAGGCTGGAAAATGCTCATTAAGGAGAGCATGTACAATCTGATGATTAGGTTTTCTTCTGTTTTCAAGTTAAGGTTTGCAGTAGCTAAGCTTTTCATGTTTCAGGAGGTTTCAGAACCAGCAGCAGAAGCTCTGGTGAATCTCTCGCAGAATTCAGACCTAGCAGCAAAGATGGTTGAAATGCGTATGATTGAAGCAGCCATGGAAATGTTATACAAGCAAGGTTCCGATATTAGCCGGTTGCTGGTCATGCTTCTTGTTAATCTTACACAGTTGGATGCCGGTATTGATTCTTTACTGCAGGTGCTTTACCTATGTTCATACTCTTTTTTTCGCTACTGCTTTTTCATAAGATCTAACTTAATGTTTTGGAGGACTTGCGTGGAAAAACTGGGATGAGGAATTAAGAGATTACATGTAGACACAAGTCTTGTCACAAGTATATATAGCTGCGTACATGCGTGTGAAAATATCAGTATGCAGATACACAAAGTATTGGCACAGATATTGTCTTGCATGGTTCTTTGTGTTAAACGATCCTTTACACAACAGTGGTGGATAATACGTTGATTGTTGTGCCCAGTCTGGAGATGAGAAGATGCATGGTCTACATGTTATGAAGCTTGTGAGATCATTCTGCACGTCATCTAACGAGAAAAAGGGTGCGTTATCTTCAAAGCTTTCTCAAAATTTTCCTGCTTGTAGCATTTGGTCTATGCACAAATAGTGTGTTCCCAGGGACTCACCAAATTGACTATTTAACAAATGACAGTGGAGTTGTTATCTCATCTGTTTAATAGGTTGACTGAAGTGTTGTTCATTTCTTATCTGAGAACTACCCATTCACTCAATAAAATGCTTGAAAAATTGCACCCGTTTTCTTAATGAGCTTGCAGAGAAAATACATGTCAAGTCTCCTGATTTATGCCAGTATATAGTCTCAGGTGAAGAGACGCGGTCAATACTAAGTTGGAGATTTGGAGAAGTGTTTTAGAAACTAAAGGCTGTAGGATAAGTAGGACTAAGAGTATACAAAGGCAACAAATTGAGCAAGGAAG
Organism: Escallonia herrerae; assembly: GCA_033070095.1. Taxonomy (NCBI): domain Eukaryota; kingdom Viridiplantae; phylum Streptophyta; class Magnoliopsida; order Escalloniales; family Escalloniaceae; genus Escallonia; species Escallonia herrerae. The sequence goes on along the minus strand of JAVXUP010002387.1, from coordinate 68,179 downwards.
AGAGAGGGTGAAGTATATGTTATCGGTACTGCCTAAGGAATAATGGGGATAAAATAAGAGAAATTGGATGAAGTCTATAAGGGTAACTACAACATGGTGCAACTAAGAAGCAACAATGCACAAGAAACCGTAACTAAAAGTGAATGTTAGTTGGATGAGTGGCTGTGCGAGGAAGGATAAACTAATGTGGCCATCTTCATCAAGCTGGAAGTAGCACCAATTGCGGATAGGCTGGTAGAAAGTTGTGACACATCAGAGACAGTAGGAGAAGATGAGGTGCGGGTAGATTGAGAATAACACAGATAGAATCATTGGCGCAGGACTTGGTTGCAAGAAATATACCAGAGAACATGACTGAGGTAGGCGAGATTGGAAGAAAAGGATTGTTGCAGGCGACGAGCACATAAATAAAAGGTTTACTTGTGAATGATTCTCAGAATTTTGTACATGACCCAGGGAGAGGGGGGGGGGGGAATTAATGCGACACTGGAAGTTCTAATGTTAAGAGCAATGTAGTTAAAAACATTAAGCGGAATGAATCTTGTTGAGCCCAAGAAAAATTATTTCTGTTATATGGTTGCTCTTTCTTATGGGTTTTGAGGTGCACTTGTTTTCATTGTTTGCATTATTGTACTTTCCTGTTTTATCTCGTCTCCAGTTTCATAAGTAGATAACATTTGATGCCCCCCCACCCAAAAAAAAAAGCCCCTCAAGAACATAAATTTATTTCTAGTTCATATTGTCTACGTGGTACATGTAACTCCATATGCATCCCTCTTTTGCAACATGAACATGGCAAATTTTTTTTTCCCCTATTGTGTAATGCTTTGGACCTAATCTCTCCTTTTCCCACTTGCAATCAGGTGATCCTTTCGAACATGTTGGTTCTATATTGGTGAACATATCTAAAAAAGAAGCTGGGAGGAAAATTTTATTGGACCCTAAGAGAGGACTTTTGAAACAGATAATCAGGCAATTTGATTCAGCAAGCCTATTGCGAAAGAAGGGGGTATGGTTGAAAGATTTTTTAAACGATTTTATGCTTGAGCATCCTTGCAAGTTAGTGTATGCGAGGGGTTGGAGTGGGGGTTGAGTTATTTGGGTCTGCACAGGACTGTCCAAGCACAGTCAATAGCTTCAATAGGCCTTGTGAAATCAATTAAGTGGGCTTAGCCTCGGGCAAGTCCAGATTGCTCGAATCCCGAGCTGGAATGAGAGATCACAAGCTATAACATCAACTTGCTACACATTTTTTCCAATAGGGTGTATAGTGACACTTGCTAGTGTTGTGTAATAGCATCATATACGTTATTCGACCTGTTTTCTAATATTAATAGCTGTAGCTATTGCCGCAGCTGGTGATCTAACATGGTATTGGATCTAGACGAGGTATTGAGTTCAGATCTTGCTGCTTGCATTTGATCTGACATGGTATCAAGTATTCTGTCAATGCGGTTGCACATGTGAGACATGTCAGAAATTTTCTGGGTTTTGCGGGGCGGGGAAGGGAAAGGGTATTACTCCCATGAAATGATGTAGGAAAATCCACTACACAGGTTGTCCAAGTAAACCCAATAGTTGTGAATGTACTGGATTCTTTAAATCTGGCTTGGTACTTTCGAGTGCTTAGTCTTGAACGCTAAAGGCAATCTTACCTGCAAAGTTATGATTGAATGTAGTTGTCTTAAAGAATATTGATCCACCTCATCACGTTATAGTTTTGTTCATAAATGTGAGCAAATATCCGAAGAACGGAGTTGCTATAGCTGGATGTTAGTTATGATTCTTTAAATTTTGAGGTGGAAGTAGAAGTTAATTAGTATAACGTGGACGATGATTTTTTTGCATTAAATGTAAAACTTTTTTTTTTTTTGCTTTTCTAAAAGTAGCACAAGACCCTGCAAGCGCACAAAAAGACTTTATTTTTTGGCATTTAGGTATTCATAGTGCTAGTTCCCTGTGATATAGATAACATATAGGTCGACTCATGCCAATTGACCTGGCATATGTTCACACATATCATTATGAACATGTAATTCTGCTTAACATCTGTAAATTACCTGGTAACCTTTCGTGTCGTCAAGAATCCCTATTCCATGCGCAAAGCACATGGACATCGCTAGTTATAAGAGAAGCAGGAAATGAGCCTTTTTTTTTATTGCCACTAGGAGTGAAATCCCCTATTGATTGTATGAATTTGAAATTATTTTGTATATTATCTTTTGTGGAACGTTTGTTTGGTCACAGGTTTCTGGAACTATACGCAATTGCTGTTTTGAAGCTGAGAGTCAACTGCAAAATCTACTTCTGGTATCAGAGTTTCTTTGGCCAGCTCTACTTCTTCCGGTTGCAGGAAACAAGGTGATTTAGACATCCCCTTAGGCAGAGATTTGAACACGCGATTATTGTTATGAGATTGCTTGTGCCTTGCTATTCAATCAAGTGATCTAAATAAAAGTGAAATACTTTAAACGTAGGAACTAAATATCTCATCTTTGTTTCAGAGCATACATTTGCAGAAGTGAAATGTCAGTCTTGGAAGACTTATAAAAGACATCATCTAACAGCTGGAAAGAGGAAAAAAATAACATCGGATGATTACATAGCCTTTTCACCAAGTTAATTCCAACAATTCCTCCTCTAATATGCTCTCACTATGCAATTGTGACATGGAAAGGGAAGCCCTTGCTTGCCAATCTTTAGCTGCAGCATTATGCACCATCTGGAAATGTCATTGCTGTAATGACAGTTTGATTGTGGCCAAGGTAATCAAATGGAGGTATCTTCTTAGAAGCTCTGATAACTGGACTATATGCCAGGCTTGGGGGATGCCAGAAACTGTAATTAGTAACTAGGATGTCCTGAGCCGAGTCTTTGTAGAGCTTTGCTCCTTGCTCGGTAAATACCTTGTACGGACCCACCCCCCCACCCCTGCGGGGGCCCTCTTCTTCTGTTCCCCTTCCTTCCCCCCCAGCGTAAAAAAAAAAAAAAAAAGACCACTTTGGCACGAATGAATTGGTGGAGAAATTTACTAAAAAGGCTGTCCTTAAACTTTTGAAAGTTTGAGTCACGTACGAGTACTTCGCCTTCCAAGTTACCACTAGATTAGAAACAAAAAGAAAACCTTAATCAGAAGAATATACTGAAACGACACCCTGTTAGGAATTATTTGCTATGGTTTCCGGTATTTGTTTTCTTGCTTACACATCGTGCAAATACTTACATTTTGAGTTTTATGAACTGTGATGGTGATTTGTGACAGGTTTACAGTGAACAAGACACATCAAAAATGCCCCTGGAGATTGGGAGTGTACTCTTGATTGACCGTGAAGTAGTTGATGATCCTGATATTCGTGTCCAAGCACTGGAAGCTATTTACATGCTTACACTACAGGTCAGATTAGTAACACATTATCGTTTCTGTTGGACAATGCATACTGTCAAGTGCTCAGTACCCAGTAACTGTTATGTTGAAAATACTGCATTTGAATGCATAAACTTTTACAAATCTGTCAGAAAATAAAATTTTTGCTTTTAAAGGTTTGAGATTAGAATTGGTCTCATTTTCTAAAGTTGTAGGCAGATTATTAGTCCAAAGTAGGTCTTGATATTGTTAGTATTTAGGGAAACGCTGTATTGTCCACCTCTTGTTAAATTTAACTTTTGATAGCAAGAGGATGAATGGAACATGCTTGGAATGGATCCCGTCATTCTCTATGTAGATAGCTTTTAATGTATTACTTTGGAGTTTGGACAGTTGTATGTATGAAGTAGGAATCCAATGTCACTTTCCCCTCTGGATAAATACTACAGTTTGCACAATTATAAGTCGTGGCGGTTTATCTTTTTGGTAGTCTTTTACAAGTCTGCCTCTAGTGCTTTTGTGTTATTAAGAAATAGGAAAACATTGGTTGTGCTTCAACCAAAGACAAGGTTTGGTTGCTGGTGAATAAAAAGTTTGTACAAGTACACTAGCAACTAGCATGCTAATCTCTTTGAAAGAACGCAAAAAAATTGTGACCGAAATAAGCAACCCCAAATGTTCCGCTGAGCAAACTGGTAATCCTTTTGAAATAACAAATTTGAGTGCATTTGGTTGTGGGAGCGGACACATACTTTAGTCTCATGGGGGTAGTGTAATCATGAATTTACTAACCTTGTTCAGAACAATCTCTTTTCATGATCATGTGTATCAGCTCAAAGAAACCTCTGGCTGTTGTGTGGTAACACCTACATTCTTGTTGCCTTCCAGGAGGCAGGTCGAAGAGCTTTCTGGTCAGTCAATGGACCACGGATACTGCAAGTAGGTTATGAAGGCGAAGCGAACCCGAAAGTAATGGAAGCCTATGAGCAAGTTGGCTCATTGGTACTGCCACCATCTTCCCCTCTCCGCTTCTCTTTTATGTGATCTTCTAATCTTTCGCGTTTCCGTGCCACTGAGAACTAACTGCAGCATTCTTCTTTGCCAGCTGATTCAAAGCAGCGATACGGAACAAATATCCGACCAGACATAACAATGCATAGTTATATCCGTGAGCCTGCATTTCCTTTCTGCAACAAAACCTGCCGATTTTCGCCCATTCAAGCAGCATGGTGGTTGTGACTGATTGGAAAACACAAAACAGAAGAACTCCTGTGTGCCCATAGAAGGGATTCTAGGCAGCGACATGCCATTGTTTTTTGTTCGATTTTCTTTTTATGATCTCAGTTGTATGTAGATTACTGGAATTTTTCCTGTAGTTGTTTTTCCCTGTAGATTATAACAAATATCTTGAACAGTTCTCCAAAATGCCATGAGTACTCAAAACGCTAAACCCCTTTTTTCTTTGGTTCATTTTAAAAGTTTGCATAAAAAATTCTGTTCAAAAATTTACAAGAGACTTTTGATAAATTTTTAAGCAAAAATCTTGGCGTCCCATGTTTTGCAGGATGCCAAGACTTCTGGCTCGTGTATTTGTATGCATTCGGAATCCGGAGTGGTACCACAAACAAATATGAACTCCATCGAAAACTCTTGACACAGACATCATTCTTCCATATGTGTAGCCCTATCGATCTGGCTTCTCTTGACACCGATGGGTTTTGTGGGTCTCTTCAAGAACTAATTTGGATAGATACCGTGAAGGATCGACACTTTTTCAAAAGCTAGTGTAAACATTGGGTCGCGTGAAAAATTCTTCGCATCACTCACTTATATTTGTATACTGCTTAGTATAAAATCACTAGTGTAAATATTAATAAAGATGTCAATGGGCCGGGCTTGGGCCGGCCCAGCGGGCCTTCAATGAAAACGGGTCTGGTGGGCCACAAGAATTAAAACCGGGCCGGGCCTGAAATCTGAGATATATGGGCTCAATCCAAGCCCTAAGCCCAATTATTTAGGACCGGGCCTGGGCCCAATCCAACTTTTTTTTGGCCCGCAGATGAAGATGTCCTTAACCAAATTCGTCAAGCACACTACGAAATTCACCTAACCTTGATTGCCCACAGATGAAGATGAATATGATTGCTCCATCAGCTCTACCAATTGGTCAAACTCGAGCCGCGATCTCATCGAGACGACCTTCTTCAAGTAGCCGATGTAAGCCTGGAGCCCTTCCTCCTCCAAACCTAAGGGAGGGTACAGCCTCATGAGCGGCAGGATCGTCGCGTGGTCGCGCTGATCGACAGCCGTAAACAGTCGCTTTCGAACGATCGACATCGACTCGAGCTGTTTCTTTGAGGCCAAGAGCTGCTCTCTCTGATCGGAAGCGGAATCCTTGTACTTGGAGTCGATTTGGAGGAATGTCTGGATGGATGTGGCAGTAGATTCGAAGTCTTTGGAGGACAGGGCTTTTTTGACACCGTCGATGCAGGCGGTGCGCTCGACGATGTCGTCGATGCGGAGGAGGGTGTGGGAGACGCGCGACTAGGCGAGGTTGAGCTCGCGGACCTTAAGGCTGACGCAGTCGCGAGATTGGAGGTGGATTCGATGTTGGACAAGACGAAGTCAGAGTCGGACCTGACGAGGTGGAGGACGTCGACGGAGCGGAGGAGGGATGAGAGGTGGCGGTCGAGGTCGGCACTGCGGGAGACGATGGTGTTGAGGCTGAGGTCGACAAAGCGCTGGTAGGCGGTGCACTTGTGGAAGAACCTGGAACCGCATCATGGCCAATTTCGAGCCTGGTTTCGGGCTAGATTCGGGCCGGGCCAAAACCCGGGCTTTTTTGGATGAAACCTCGGCCTAGTCCAAGCCCAAGTCCAAGTCCAAGTCCAAGTCCAAGTCCAAGGCCCTTTTATTTTTGGGCCTCTACTGTTCACTTTCGGGCCGGGGGCCAACCCGGGCAAAAAAACGGGCTGGGTCGGGCCAGCCTAGAGGTGTCAAATGGGCCGGCCCAGCCCAAGCCATCGGGCCTCCAACAAACCGAGCCAGGGCCGCTGTCAAACGGGCCGGGCCGGGCCTGGCCAGAATGAGGGAAATCTGGGCCCAGTCTAAGCCCAGGCCCAAGGCCCAACATCTAGGGCCGGGCTTGGGCCGGGCCCGGGCCCAATTTTTTTTTGTTATTCAAAATAATATTATTATTTTACTATCTATTTTGTTATTATTATTTAAAAATATAAATACTAACTTTTTATATGTATTTTAACAGGTATTTTTTTACGCACGGTACTAATACTAATTTATATGTAAGAGAGTGAAATTAGTCGGTTTGGTATTTATTGACAGATAAATTTGGCTAATTATCAATTAGTACAAACTTTTTTACAACTCAACGCTTGCTTCCCCAATCACTTAGAACTTGGGCCAACTGATCAGGGGAAGTCAAAATCTAAAATTATGTACAATTTTAAACAAATGATTTTGCCATCTTCCCTGACCCTTGATGCTGATAGTAAAGATTCAACCTACATGACCATAGCCTCCCACTTGCTGGCATGTTCCGCGAGTTACTCATCAACTGAAAGTTGACTCTTCCTTCTTTTTACACTTCTTACAAAGTAAGGTATGTTTGTATCTTCTCAAAATGTTGTGTTGCTTAGCTCAAATCTAAAAGTAATAGATCAGTAGCCACGAATATTTGTTTATTTTCTCACTAATGATTTAAAAGTAATAGATTTTTTCAACATTTTAGTCATAGAAGGCAAGCAAATACACCTTAATTTAAAAAAAATTGAAAAGACCATTTTTTAGGCCAAAAGAGGGTCGGGCCGGGCCGGGCCAAAAAAGGGCCGGGCTGGGCCAGCCTGCGGGCCGCCCGACCCATTTGACACCTCTAGGCCAGCCCGGGGGCCGTCTGACCCTTTTGACATCTCTAAATATTAAGTCGTAATTAAGCTCCACATCTTTGTATACTGCTTAATATAAATTTACTAGTGTAAATATTAGGTCGTAATTAAGCTCCACATCTTTTTAGGCTAATTTATTAATGCAAGTTTTAATTCCCCCCAAAGCTAGAGAATTTCTCTAGCCTCTGGGCATGATTAACGCGCCCTAAAAAAAAAACCCATTGGTCACCACCAAATCCCTTCACGTTAACTGTTTTCGTTTTAGCGCCAAAAAAGTGAATCCGATAAAGGAAACCGAAAACTACGGCGCGCGAAATGAAATATGAGAGACACAACATTCACGTTCCCGCCATGGCTTACCCCCAATAAAATGCAGACAAGCATCACAATGTTACCTTCTCTTCCCCGAAATCGCAAATGGATATGTCAGACATAGCGAGGAAGCTGGGGCTTTCCGAATCCAAGCAGCTTGTCCGTAGCGCAGCCGAGCTCCGCCGCCTCTCCGACATCCAGTTCGATTCTTCCATCATCGGCGTCGTAAGTATCAGGATCCGAGCAATGTGGTCCAACAGTTTAAGCTCTAATTTATGTAACTTTTTTGGGGGGATGATTGTAGGGGGAGATTTGTAAAGCTGTCATCTGCTTAGAGATTGCTGCTATGAGGTATATTTATGTACTTTTTGTATGTGCTGCTGCTCCATATGTTTCGTAATTTTTATCTGCTTTTGACTCCTTGCAAATTTTTGGAATGCAATTATAATGTTTAAATGTTGAATTGAACTAAAAAAGTAATTCCATAGCAAATAAGTATCGTTTGACAAGTAAAACTGAAGCAAAATCAACGAGTAAACTCAATGAATACACCGTCTGAGTTCTGATACCCATTCTAGCAATTCATAAGAAGTCAAAGAGGGCAAAACGTTTATTATGGTACATTTTTGTTGCAATAAATGCTTCAGTGGCTTTTTCTTCTTTCTGCAGTAGACTGATTCCCAAATCTACATGAATGTTCATTGATCCTTGGTTTTATAGATACATGAATGTGTAGGTGATGGTGAATTCGGTGTTTTTTGTAATAAACGTAGGGCGCAGGTAATACTCGATCGTCAGAGTGCCATAAGGCTCAGCGGGATGTCAGAAAAGGCTTACTCTAGATCCTTTAATGCAATGCAGAATGGAATCGGAATCAAGTTAGTCTTTGTGCTTCAGTTCCTTGCTTGTCTTAACAATTCAAATGTTTCATTTCTCATCCTTGTACAACATTGCTCTGCACTATTTTGGATTGAGATGTGTCTATGCTGTAGGAACAAGCTTGATATTAGAGAACTGGGAATTCAGTTTGGATGCATAAGGCTTATCCCTTTGGTCCAGAAAGGTTTATCTCTGTAAGTTCCATTTTCCCTTTTAAATTGACTCATGTCATGCCTAGTTCATGTTGGAGAAAATGTTTCTGAGCCAACAAATTCAATTGCTTTTTCCTTTCTCTATGTTTTCAAGTACATTAACTCGTGATAGTAATTCAAATGTTAGAATCAGTTTTATGGGTTATATTCTGTTGGGGTATTATCAATAGCTGGGGGGAACAGGCATTTCAATACAACATTTCATTGCTAATGTGGGTAATTAACCTGTTATCGATTTTCAGATACAAGGATCGGTTTCTTGCCTCGTTACCACCTTCCCGTCGAGCAAGTGCCGACTTCAGTAGGCCTGTGTACACTGCTGTGGCATTCTACCTGTGTGCCAAAAGGCATAAGGTATGCGACTCATGCATGACATGTGTGCATCTCCGTGACACTTCGGAGCATATAACATCATTATATTTGTTACTTATTTCACAGCTCAAGGTAGACAAGATAAAGTTGATTGAAATTTGTGGCACATCCGAGTCCGAGTTTTCAAGTGTAAGAAACACGCTTCTTCCTTGAACATTTATTTAACATTTGTGGGCAGTAGCTTTGATAATGTGTCCTTTGTATATGACTAATACCAGTTTGGAATCTGCTGTAGGTGTCTACCTCCATGAAGGACCTCTGCCATGATGTGTTTGGGATATCAAAGGAAAAGAAAGATCCGAAGAATGTGAAAGGGAATCGAGGTAACATCTCATGTATTTTGATCAGCCGTCAGGCTTCATGTGTATTGTCACACTTCTCATCCATGTAATTAGTTGCTTATCACAAAAGTTCAATATAATTGGGGTCTGCATAACGCGTCTGGCTATTACTCCCTGCCTGTAAAGATCTGCTAGATGCACTTCCTGAAAAAAGGAGAGCCGAAGATGGTGGCTACTCATCAGACGAGGGAAAGGAGGTATAGATAGTATCTAACTTCCTTTTTGCTGTTATTTCCTTTATCTTGATAATACCATTATTCTATTGGTTATTGGATGATCCACTTTCCCCCTTGTTTGATATATTTCCAATTTTCTCTAGCACTGGCTTTGATTTTTGGATTTTCTATTTTACAAACTTGCTAATAAAGCAGTATCATTTAACTAAATTTGTTCCATATTATACTGCGCCACATTAAACTAGTAATCAAAGACATCGGCACACTAGACGTATCTTTGTGTTCCTGTACTGGTTCTATGTTCTGTGGGCTACTATAAGCCGTTGCCTGTAAAAATATAGGAAGAAAATCTGCATTTGGAGCGGTGAAAGGGTTTTGCTGTTGCCAACCTGAGAAAGAGTTGCCAATTTTAACTCAGATTTTGGTTACACATTTAATTCATCATTAGGTGAAAGACTGGATGTGTTTTTGACTGACTTATGCTCATCTTCTTCTCTTTCTTCAAGTTGTAATACAAGTTCATTTTGATAGAGAAACCACCGGTGATATCTATTTGCTTGCCAATTCACTTATCTGTTTTGAAGAGCTATGATATGTTAATTTACAATGCTCAGACTCACTTATGCCTTTATTGATGTAAATAAGCAGCCATCTTTATGATCCACTTGCCTTTTTCTGGATAGTATAATAGGGATGCTTTTGCTAGATATGACTCTTATTTTTTCAGGCTCCAGCATATAAATTACTGACAGGATCATTTCTCTTTGGGTGTGATATTAAGCTTTCATCCTACAAGAAGCGTAAACAAATGGAGAAACATGCTTATGAGGAATGGAAATCAACTGTTGTTAAATCTAATACTTGTGGCAAGGCAAAAGGTAGCGCGTTTCTCTAGTTTTCTTCTACTCGCACATTTCTACCAAAGATACGTAAACATTCCAACTGATTTACTGTTTTTTACAACTTAGCAGCAGCTCCTCCTGCTAAGCGAACTAAGCAAGCTCGACTCAACTTTTCAAAAAAAGTTCCAGAAAGCAAAGTGGAAGCTACATGTGGGGAGCATTGAGTAATCGATTTTACCAATTCTTTTCGGTTAATTTGGCCGCAATATCACAGCAGATTTGAAGAGAAATTAAATACTTTTATCTTCGGCATTTGGGTAAATTAAGTTATTTGGTCGATGCTTCCACCATTTTTTAGGTGTGCAAGGACTATGAATGAAAGGTGCCACGGTGCACAGGCCAAAATATTCTATTGCAAATGTCACTGTACAGGATGCACACTTTTGTAAATGGCTTATAGATCTCCAATACCTATTGGCTGTCCATTTTTACATATGGACTTTCATGCTTGGATGCATTGCACCGTTGAGATGTCATCATTTTTAGTTTCAAACTTCGCTTTTCTAGTTAAAAAGTGATAATATAAACATCTTAGTTTCAAAGATGCAATCTGCCATGTTCAATATCATCTATTTGCTAATTATTTTGTCTGTTGCTAGGCCAATATGTTGGCTTTTTATATTTTGTTATTATATATATTCTTTTGTGTTTTTCTTTCGTAGTTTAATTACTCTATCTTGGTGCATACAGGAGAGGGATACCGTTTGTATACGTGTCTCTATTGCCCTTCATAGGCATAAAGTAACTCATGTATTTTTGAGTACACTAAGCAGGTATTATACGTTACAAAACCAGAATTTTCTAAAAATCTGAAGTCTTGTTTATGGGGTCGTTTTCCTATAGAGGAAGAAACTTTTAAACTACAGTTGTTCGATGTCTTTTACCGTAGTTAGAAATTCATGTATAAGGTGGACATTAAATTGGAACGTAATCTTCACTGAAAAATATATAAAAATAGAACCTTACAATTCTTTTGTAAAAAACGAAAGCTGCACTTAATCTATTGCAGTAAAGCATTTCTTCAAGGAATAAAAACATGTTACCCCTAAATCATTAGCTACAGAAGTTACAAAAGAAAAATGGAGCTTTGAAGTTCCTTAAATGTATAGTATTTGGTGAGAATTTCAGTATTTTGTATAAAGAATGCGGTTCAACAATGGTTCTCAAAAATTAAAAAATTCTCAAAGTAGCTTACAATCAAGGGTCACATTACCAAACACAACTTTTTCTCAAAGGGTGGACTCCCCTTTGTTTTCTCTTTCCCCAGTCTTAAATCCTATATCGTCATTAAATCTATATATTTATTTCTCTTATTAGAAAAGACGATATATCAATACTTCTTTCATACAACTGATTATGATGTAAGTTTTAAAATGTCGTCCTCTCTCGATCAAAAAAGTAAACACCTTTATCGTCGATAAAATAACTCTAAAATGTTGTCCTGCCTTAATCACAAAAAAATATAAATGCGATACTTTTAACAAATGAAGTGCGAAAAAACGTAGGGATAACCCATGAATCCATACATTATACATGGGCTGGCTACTCTCATGTTGTTCGGTCAAACTCGGCGTTGTGACTCGTGACTGGCTCTAACCAAGACTACAAAACCAACATAATGCTATGTTTGACAAATTTTTTTTTTTTGGTTTTCAGTTTTTAAAGAGTAGCTTAATTTTATTTTTTTTACAAAAGAAGTGGGTGTATGATAACCTTTTTTTATAGTTTTTTTTCGTGTTTGGTAATCCTTTTATTTTGATATTTTTTTTTGTGGTTTGCGGTGGCAGTGGGCGGTGGCTACCTGCGGTGGATGCGTTGTGGTGGAGGTCTAAAAAAAATTTAAGTGAAAAAAAAAAGATTTTTTTTTTTTACTCTACAATTTAAAAAGTAATTTTTTAAATTAAAAAAAAAATAATTACCAAATGCTCTTTTTTTTAAAAATTTTAAAACTGAAAAAAAAGAGTGTTAAACATAGCCTAACATACGTCCGACGTAATATTAATGCCCACAAAAATACGAGAACGCCGGCACACGCTCAGCCACCCGATGACGCCACGTCATCATAGACCACATCGGACGGCCAATTGTTCAACTCATACGGAAAAACTACGTCGTATAACCACTCACCCATGGGTTTCTGTTATTAGGAGGAGAAAACAGCGAGTACGAGATATTTTTCTTTCCGTTGTTTATCTAAAGAGGTTTCAACGACCGACCTTCTCTCCCTTCTGAGTTTGTGTTGCCGTTGAAACCCAGAAATAATCACTTCATTACCACCTTCGCTTTCCATATATATCCAATTAGGGTTTGTCTGTGCAATTGGGGATTGCCCAACCCTATTTGTACCTTATAGTCTATATATATAGGTCTGGTTCATTTGGAGAATATGGATTTTGGGGTGTCGGATGAGTTGGTGGGGACCTTCGCGCCGATTGTGGTTTACTGGGTGTACTCGGGGATGTATATTATGTTTGGATCGTTTGAGAATTATAGGTTGCACTCGAAGAAGGACGAGGACGACAAGAATTTGGTGTCCAAAGGGGCCGTGGTCAAAGGGGTTCTCTTGCAACAGGCTGTTCAGGCTGTCGTCTCAATAATTTTGTTCACCGTACGTTTGCATAAACCCGTTATGATGTTTTTGTTTGATTTTTGGCAGCCAATTAAAGTGTTGATCTTTCCCTTTTGTATTTCACTTTCATCGTTATGCGTGAAATTTGCATAGATGGGCAGATTATTGTATGGTGTTGATTGTGTGTGTCTTGGTTAGAAGGTTGGATTATTAACTACTTGGGAAATGATTATTCCCAGCACGATTGTCTGTGGGAGGCAGCTTTTTTGATGACACAATTTGAACAGTTACAACGTGTTAATTTTCATATTGCCATGTAGAGTGGGGCTCTTTTTAGGGAATTATGGGTTTTGTCCACATTTTAAAGCGTGTAATTCATCTGCATTTAGCAGAACACGGATTCTTAAAATCCATACAATTGGTGGGTTCGTTCAGAATCAGCTGATATTCTTGTTCGTTGAGATATTGCATTAAATTTTGGAAGTTGATGGAACGATTGATATATATGAGCAAGTACAGACCTTTTAATTTTTTCTGAGCTAGTTTTTGTTACGCCCATTATATATAGTTCAGGTGAGGAAATCTATAAGTTTTTCTAGTATTATATGCTTTTTCAACTTTAATTAGATAACAGAGTATTGTCTCTTCAAATTGACAGCCCCAATGAATATTGTGATGATGATTTTATTGCGATATTGGTATGGGGTGAGGCGGGGTGAGGGGGTAAAGGCCTTTGTCTCATCATGCCTTAACCTGAGCATTTCACAAGCTTTCTTTGTTCTTTACCTGGATTTGTGAGGTGTCCACCTTTTACCAACAAAGCGTACTTCATTATCGGCTATGGGTATCCCCTGTTTGATGTTGTAGTTCTAGGAGATTTTACTGAAATGGAATGCTATAATGTATTAGTTCTACAAGTGCAGGGTGCTTTTGCATTACAGAGCCATTGTTTTCAGACCTGAACCATGCTCGTGCTTGATTGCTCGGTCGGAAGGGGTGAATGTTCAGTATCACATTTGTAATGGTTTTTAGGCATGAATAGCAGGTGTAACTTGTGCCCGTAATGCATGCATGGTGTTCGCTTAATTAGTGGACGGCTATATGGCCATTTTGCCGAGTTACCAGAAAATATTAGTAGATAGCTTTCAGCAAAAATCTTCAATGTGTCTCTTTTCCCATTACTCCTCCTCCGCAACTTCATTATCCTGCACATCTTTGGGAAAGGAACAGTACCAAAGTTAATGTTTGGCTACTTCTTATCATTAATGCCTATATGCATATTTGAATTTCTTCCCGACCAAGGGACTACATGCTCTGATCTGACTGGCACCTGAAAAGTTGTGCCATGCTTGATCAGGAGCAATTGGAAGCAGTGTTAGCTAATGTTCTTCTATTCAAGCTTCTTTTTCTTAATTGACTTTAAAGGACCTCATGCATGGCTATTCACAAGAAAAAACTGCTAGGGAGATAAGTCAAATGGTTGCATGATCTATGTTACATGGACTTGATACTAGTGTCCGGGTCAGATATGTGTCCCAACGTCAGATTCATCTTATTTTTAAAATTCAAGACACGGGGACTTGGCAAAAAATTAATATCTATTGTTATTTTTAGTTGTCCTCAAGGTAAAATGGTAATTCGCATGTTGTTTTGATTGAATACTTATCTCATCGCAAAGCAATAAAGAAGTAATAGAAATGCTATAAGATATTGCTCTTAGTAGCATATTCTATGAGGTGTGTCGGATACATATCCCATAGCCACATCAAAGAGTCGAGTGTTCGACACGGATATTTCAAGCATTTTAAAGAGTCCATGTGAGATAGGCCATGAGTGAAGAATCAAAAGTTATGCTTATGGGGATGAAAGTATTACTTAATGATAGGTCAAGCCTTTGGATTTCTCTTGCCGACCTTTGGGATTCTTAAGAATTATCAAGTATTTATTAAGTTATAAACATACAATTTCTGAGTCATATACGCAATACATTTGACGAAAGAATGGTAAAATAATGCATATAAGGAAGACATGTTGTATGCTCTAATGACCAGGCTGGCCATGACTTTTTCTATTCTTACTTGGAACTATAATTTCAGTTAAGCTTATCAAAACTTTTTTGTAGCCAAATTTCGAGATAGAGAAGTGGTTTAAATGTTGCTAAAGGGGAGTGGGAGGTACTACTTCTCAGTTGAGAAGAGTACACATATTTAGGCATGTAAATTTATGGTAAAGATTGGGGAAGAGCATAATTAAAATATTCGTAACTGAAAAACAGGGAGACACTAGAATGCTACTTAGGTGCCATTAAGAAAGAGGGTCGAGTGTGGTCATTAGATGATTAGTTTGGTCTGTTGTATATATTTTGGACAAAATAAAAAAATTACATGCAAATTATTGTCTCATTTTTAATATCATGTGATACAACTCGGTGTGTGTGTGTGCACGCGCGCGCGTGTGTGAGGAAAGAGTTACATTGCATGTACTTTGCTGTAATAAATTATGCAGTTCTATTGCAGCATTCTGGTTTTTGTGCTATAGTGTGTTATCCGGTTTGGGTCATAATAAAAATATGCTATTAAACCTTGGTGAATATATATATTAAACCTTGGTGAATAAAAATATGCTATCAATAAGATGCCATATATATTTGCAAGAAGCACATTAATGTCGAAATGTACTTCGAGCAAAGAGAAACTTACATATAGATTTTTAATACCTTCTAAACTTCATGGGTCTGTTAGTTGTAAGTGAAACTCACTCATAAGGGTATATTTTCTAAGAATCCTTTAGAAAGGTGAAGTTCCATGTGCCGGTTAGTTAACTGCCTCTTATTCTACTTATTAGTAGAACTTATTTTCCTGTTTTTTTTTTCTTGTTGGAAAATATCTTTTGCGGCATCTTATGTTTGTAATGAATTGAAGATACTACTGAAATAGGGATGCCTAAACTATGCTTTTATTCAATTTGCAGTCCTGTAATTAAAATGTGCTCCATCTTCAGCATGGTAAAAAACTTTGAACTGGAAATCTCACATATAGGTTTCACACTGCTGAAACTGTTAATAGAATTTCTTCAGTATAGGTTTGGGTCAACTTGGGTGTGTTCTTCTACCTTCTGTTGATTTCAAGCTTGACGTGGTTATACCATTTGCTGGTCTAGACAAGTTTTGACATGGTGTCCATGTCACTACAGCCGTGTCGAACTAAAGGTAGCTTGTACCGGTGTAAGCGCACGAAGTTAAGCTAGGTGAGTGTAATGATAAACCCTGTAAGTTTTGAAGTCAGTTATGAACGAACTTACTACGATGGAACAGCTTGTGTAGTGCAGTACGTTCCATGTGTTTTCCTATTGTTGATAGTATAGTTACTATTCCTGTGGCACACGTATTGTGTTTACCAAATAAGAATAAAAACAAACTAAGAAGCATTAATAGATAAGAGTTGCCAGTTGAGAAACCAAACATGGCCTTATAGCATAGTCATTCACTACCTTTTTGTGAAGTTAATCTTTTGTTAGTAGTGATCAGTTTGTGGTGGAGGAATAAGGACTGTTAGTGGTGATATGTTTGTGGTGGTAGGATCAATTAGGGTTTGTGGTGTGTCTGGGGGTGGGATCATTTGGTGGTAGCCGGTTAGTGGTGGTGGTGCTTGTAGGGTTGTTGGTGTTGTGGTTTACGGGATGATTGGTTTCTGGTAAGTGTTCAACATTTCTGAAAATCTGTTACACATGGAAGGGCAATCAAGTCATAACCAATAATTTAACACCATCCATCAAAATCTAATGACGAGGGGTGTAACTTTCTGAAAGAGATGGTTAGCGGGTGTATTAAGACAAATTCAGAGGTACCAAGTGTAAGTGACTAATTTTTTTTAAAAAAGTGACGTTTATGATTTTGTTAGTTTACTAAACTATTTATGGGATGTTGAAATTGTAGATGATATAAATTGGTTGGATCCAGTAAAAGTTGCTGATGAACCCTTTCTCGTTTAAGGAAAGACACTTCCTCTTGTAGTTCAGAATAGGACTGTGCATTAAACGGTCAAGGGTACATATCAATTAAGTAGTAGTTTGCATGAAATGAAGCAGAATGTCATTAAATATTTAGTGTTTCCTATATAAGCAAGCATAGCACTTGTGCCAGCGGCGAGCTTCCCTTACTTCCCATAGCAGGAACTGAGCTTTGTGTCCTTGGAAATGATTTCAAATTACTTTTTGCGAAAGAGGCTAGGAGACTGATTATTACCCGGTTCATCTGGCAGGTTTAACACCGGTTTATACCCGGTTCAAACGGATCTTACTGGTTCACTCTGCTTCATCTGCATGTTAGATCCAATTACTGATCTGAACCGGATGACTGACCGATCCACAGTTGAAATTGCTCAACCACTGGTTGGTTTAGTTCTGATAACTACGTTTATGTCATAGCTGGTAAGAGATGGTCCGTATGTTGGGGATGAGAATTGCAGGATTGGTGCAATTACGTATAGCACAGTTCTGAATTCTGATTGCATCAGTTTATTTAGGATATAATAATTGTGTCGTTTAATGTAGTTTAACCTTCCCCCCACCCCCCAACCCCAAAGAATGGGTAGTCCACCTCTTTTGGTGTTGTGATAAAGATTATAGAGATGTTTTGAGCACACTGTATCATAAATCTGCACTTCTCTTAAATAAATGGCATGATTATGGTAGAAGGACAAGGTTAGCTGATTTGTCATTATTTTATTTGTTTGCAGGTTACTGGAAGTGAT
The DNA here is from genome assembly GCA_033070095.1 of Escallonia herrerae. Taxonomy (NCBI): domain Eukaryota; kingdom Viridiplantae; phylum Streptophyta; class Magnoliopsida; order Escalloniales; family Escalloniaceae; genus Escallonia; species Escallonia herrerae. The sequence goes on along the minus strand of JAVXUP010002387.1, from coordinate 50,399 downwards.
GATCATGCTGCTATAGGTCAACAGTCCCCCATTGTCCTCGCAAGACAATTTTTCATTGCAATGGTGGTCATGGACACTTGGCAGTATTTTATGCATAGGTACATGCACCACAACAAGTTCCTGTACCGTCATATCCATTCTCAACATCACCGGCTTGTCGTGCCATATGCGTTTGGAGCTCTTTACAACCACCCAATGGAGGGACTTATCCTAGATACCATTGGCGGGGCTCTATCTTTCCTCCTCTCAGGCATGTCTCCTCGAGTTTCCGTCTTTTTCTTCTCATTTGCAACCATCAAGACTGTCGACGACCATTGTGGATTATGGTTGCCAGGGAACCTCTTCCACATCTTTTTCAAAAACAACTCCGCCTATCATGATATTCACCACCAGCTTTATGGCAGCAAGTTTAACTTTTCACAGCCGTTCTTTGTAATGTGGGATAGAATCCTTGGTACTTATATGCCTTATTCACTTGAGAAGAGAGCGAGTGGGGGCTTTGAAGCACGTCCTACCAAAGATTGCAAGGACAATTGATGAAAGTGACATATGCGTTTTGTTAACAATATGTACAACTATATTAGGTTTTTTCCCACAAAAAAGAAAGAAAGAGGGTATCAAATATATAGTTTTCTGATTGTCTTCTCACATGCTTGTTTTCTTGTGTAATATGTGTGTATATATACCTTTTGCTCTATTTAATTGGTTTTCTTTTGTCAGTTCAAGTTGTTGAACATAAATATCCGAATAGGGTCTTTCACAGTCTCTTGCTTTTGATGCTTTCTCTTACCCTATACAGCCTGCCTTTGAAATGTATCCCATTTTCTGAAGATATTTGTTCATGCTCCCCTTTTTGTTTCTGTATGAGGAATCTGCTCAAGTTGAAAAGTAGTCATGCCTATGTGAGCTTGTATACAATTTGTGTAGTTCTTTAGTGTGTTGGTTCCGTGATACTATCACGCTAAACTTTGGTTCAGGATGTCCATGCCAAAAAGATGATAGGGTTTATGTACTCCCTTTGACCCTTTCTTTCATCATATTTTACCTTTCTGGATTCAATCTTTGCTTTCTGATTAGTTGAAAGCTCTTCCTGGCTCTGCATAAAGGTGGCTTATTTTTTGTTGGAAGATAGAACCCTACTTGATAGCACTAAGCCACTGTCGGCTTTTCGAAGTGGTCCATGACAAAGATGCAACCCTTATCCCACGCTTGTGATGGAGATATAGCTACCCGACTTTCATTATTGCATTGGTTTTTTTGGACCTTTTTGTCAAGAATATTGGCTTAACCTGGCTGTCTTGTCACTTTAGGAATTTAGTTGAAAATCAATTCGTATCTTGCATTTATGGTTTATCAACCTCTGTTGTTCTTCATCATTTCTTGACCCCATTGTTCACATGGCTATCCAAGCCTCCTCTTTTATTCCGAAGACTTGTGTTGCCTCAAAAGAGAGTGCCCTCCACAACTCACCCCTGCACTCATAAATGATAGAACTTCTCCAACAAGAACTTGCAGCATCATAACTAGCCTTCATCAGCCTGATCTAATTCGGCAATATAAATCATGCTCTAGGCTCTATTTTCCTCTCTTTGGTTGCCTTATGGCCGTTGATCTCCAATCTACGGTCGATGCCTCTATTACTGGACACCGTTTAGACCGACGTAGAGGACTCGGACACTATACTAGAAATTTTTTCCCATATGTACGATTATATAATACGACCACTCCTTGTAAAGGTACTCTGCTCATCGTCTTCATTCGTTATTTGGTTTCATTTGGTAACTTTACTTTGTTTACGTGCTAAAGTCATAAAATGTATAAAGGTCTGTTGGTCCAGCCTTGGCGGGTCTCTAAAAAGTGTCAGCATGGTTTCTGAAATCAAACTTTCATCTTGAAAACTTGTGAACGCGTTGAAGAGAATGTTAGACCTGTGTCTAAAAGTTCTGGGAACAGTTGGTGCCCGAGCTGATATGAGGTTTTCGCTTTCTTAGGAGTAACTGTGATGTAAGAAGCCCGTAAGTTTCTCTCTCTTATTTCAAACAATGCAACTAGGACATTAAATAGCTGATATGACCCAATTATTTATAAGGTGGTCACTGATGAATAGATTGGGGCATCTTAAACAAATTCCTTGTTTTAAGAACATTCCCTGCTGTGATTGAAAGCTACCCCACCCCACCCTTAGCAAAATTAATAGGAAGTAGGTATGATACAGACGCTTGACCTGTATTTGTGATTGCCTGTTTTGTTGTATCATTTATGAGTTGTGAAAGCAGGAGTTAGATGCAGATTAGGATTATATTTGTGTAGCACACGCTTAAATGTAATGTGTGCACGTGCCTTGTTTCCCATGCATATTCACCGTTCAAAACTAGTTCGTTGAAAAGGGGAAAAAAAAGATCTCCAACATTAGTTTATCTTATCCACCACTTTATAAAAAACACATAATCTACTTTTGTTTCCCTTTTTATCTGGTTCCTTTTCCCTTTTGTGATTGTTAAAGTGCAGTTTGATTATATTGCTGACATTCTAGGTAGCGTGTTAAGATTTAGCTGCTCCAGACTTTCTTAAATTTGACATCTCTAGTTCTAAAGATCCCAGGAGAACACTGCTTTTTGAGAGAGAGACTCCACAAATTTGTTGATGCCCTCTGGTTTAGATCCAAAAAAATGCCACAAAATAAAAAGGCAGCAAGCGAAAAGCCATTCTTGTTTCCAGGGGCCTTATTTGCCTAGAAACCACCAAGTTTTTGTACAGACCAGAGAGATACATCCAAAACATATCTTATCTTTTCTAAGTTAAGATTCTACAATCTTGGGGGTTTGAAATGGGAAGGATATGATGCTATTGGCTTCAGTGCCTGCTGCTCCATGTATTTCTTGGTTGAGACTTTATCTAATCACATGGGAACTAAGAGTTGTAGAGGAGTGTTTTGGATAAGATGTAACACTTTATTGTATGCATTGTTCTTGATACAAATGAAAAAACATCGTCACACTCGGTAAATAAAACAGAAAGCAACTCTGCATAACATACTTGACTGATGGATTTCTAGAGACGGATACTATGATGAGTTACCCGGCACTAGTACCTTTCTAGTGTGTTTGAAGCTCTTTTCGTACCCAACTGCAAATTACATGGAGCCAATCTTATTACTGAATGTACAAGAGGTGTGAACTAGGTGGTGAGTGCGTGCGAGAGAGCGAACGTGTATCGAAAGCATGTTGCCCGTGTACCGAATCGAGCCCTGTCAACTTAGTTTCTCCTGGAAACCTAGTGACTGGCCTGAATGAGTCCATTTTATGGTGCCTCCGAGGCTCAGGGATCGCCTTCTCGTTGGTCCTGTATGCATCTCCTGCGACCCTTACGGCTCTGTGGCTCTTGCAACCCATAAGGATGCTGGGACGTCGCTTGTGTGCCTCTTTGGCTGGTGCACTCTTCACATTCTTGACCATACCACTGGGATTTGTTGTGCTTCCTGCTGTTCTTACCTCTTCTGAATCCGACATAGCCGAAAAATCAGCTGCACTGGCCGTGACAACGCTCCACTCGATGCTTGCTTCACTTGGTGCGTAGCAATTCCTCGGAGCGACACAGCTGGACATCCCATCTGATGTGTCCCTAGCTAGAAATGGATTGGAGTTATTTGAGAAGCTCTCTATCTCAAATAAGTCTGAACTCGCATCGCTTTCGCTGTCGTTGTACATTCCATTAGCTGCAATCTCGACTTCTTTGATTCTAGGGGTGATTGAATCCCAACTCAAAGTAGTTGACTTCCTCCCGTCGTTCAAAGATTTCTTTCCCGTCTCCGATATGGGGGAGCCGAACACGTCTAACGACTTTCGAGCCGCACCATCTTCTTGTAACTGCATTTTGACTGCCAGGTTTTTCAGAACTGGGAAACTAAAACCGTCTTCTTCTCTCAAACCATGTCCCAATTCATCGAACTTCTTGAAGTGAATTTCCTCCTTGACCCATGCAGCAGTCTTCATGGGTGGTTTAGTGATTGCTTTGCTATGAGTTACTCCACTGGTGGTACCTCTGCTCGACGTGTTTTCACTTTTATTCGTGTCAATGTCAACGGAGTTTTTGTCATTGCAGTAGCAGTTGCAACCGAGGGTGGCAAGGAGACGCTTGCCATGTACCTTGTTTGTCCTTCTGTGCTGCTGTCTTCTTGGAACCCTCTGCAACAACGCGCTTTGGCTATTCAAACTCGATTCAGACTGAACACTCGGAGTTCCGAGTTGATTTTTCGGTTTCACATGTACCATATGAACTGGTTCATCTTTCTCATGTTGGTCATTTTCATTATCTTTGTCAGCAACCCTTGGATTCTCCTTGTCCATCGCTCCTTTGAAGTATTTCTCCGCACCAAAAACACCTATTTCTCCATCTTCCACCTTCTTTCTTGCAATGTAAACGTGGTCGTGTGACGAGGAGATGAAAGAATTTGGGATTTTACCCGACTCGACAAGCTTGAGTATGAAGGGTTTTTCAGCATCACTCAAGTAGGAGGAAAAGGAGGCATCACGAAGATTGTTGCTGTTTTCAATAGTCAAGTTTTGTGCGCGGTGGCTGTTGCAAACAGGTGCTGATGAAACCTTTGTCATGGAGATTCTATATTTTGGAGGAAACTTTTATTGGAACACAGACGTAAAGGGAAATAGAAAATGACCCAACAGGAGAATTTGGTGGAGGGGATTGAAGAAATTGGCAAGAAGCACAAGAATACCAAGGGAAAATGAAAAAGACCCAACACTAAAAACTTTAGGACTTGCAAGGAAATGAAATGAAAAGGAGAGATTGTTTACTAGTGAGGGGCTTGAAACTTTGCAAGAAGCTTGTGCTATGATCCTAGCTAGAATTAGATGGGGGAGAGGAATGGAGAGGCTATGTGATGATTATTTGGCCTATTTAGAGCCAGTTATATAAGTAGATTGTGCAAGATGGCAAGGAGAATGTAGGACCATAAGCTTCTGCATGTGATTCCAGGTGACAGTTTGTAAAAAGATGATAAGATCACTAAAGGTAAGTGTGAAGGCTGGCATTTCAATTTAATGTGGTGAAGACTGATGTTGATGGTGCCAAAGAGTATATATATGTTGCTTCCTCTTCCTTCCTTTTCTGCTATTTACTGGCATTCCAGTCTTCTTCATTTGATGGTGATTTATGGAAAGCTGAGGCTCACATATCTCGGCAAGATTGAAACCTACCAGTTTGAGATGGCCCAATCCCATCATATCAAACCACCATGTTTTTGCTACACATTCATCAGAACTTAAATTCAGTGGATGGCCTATTACAAGCTATACATTTTAACAGTTTCTTCATGAAGTTCCTCCTGAACTTCAGTCATGTGATGCTTCATAGGGTAGACTGCGATTCAGGAGACCGATCACGAATCATTATTTACGTTTCACGTGTATATTCCTGGAAATGCTAGTCATTTCTTGAGATGGGATTGTGAATGTGACTTGCTCTCCATGGCCATTTCCCTGGGCCGCCTGAAGCCTATGTTGGAAGTATTTGATATCAACTAATTATGATTTTCCTTTTTTGTTTTTGACTAAATCGATATCATTGCTCAATCGGTTGGGACGGCGTCAACAACTAAGGAATTTCTTCCATCTAAGTCTCAAACTCATCAACAAATTATGCATTTCTAACTGGTTATTGTACTGCTCTACTTCCTTTGTGTTTCACCCAGTGTTAATAAAGGCCTAGGAGGCCGGGACTATGCCTTGCCTAGGGCTAGGACGAGAGGACTGTGCCTTGCCTAGGTGCAGCGGTCCCTTCAAAAAAAGGTGCGTGCCTAGGCGTCCAAGAGTGCAAGGCGCGAGGCACAAGGGAAGGGTGGAGGCGCAAGAAAAGCCCAAAAAATCAAAATTTTGATTTTTTTGCATCGTGCCCTCCTCTCAACAATACATTATCTTTAATCTTTTGTTTCATAACATCATAAATCAAAGTCTAAACATAAAAAGAAAAAAACCTAAAGTCCTAATCTACAATGAACCGGTTCTCTTGTTGCTATTCACTGTATTAGTGCCCTATCGCCACTGCTGCTCCCTTTCAAGTAGATCTACTTTTTCAATTCACCTTGTAAACGAAGAAGATGAAATTAAGAAGGAATCTTAAGTGGAGTTGGAGTTTATAATTCCCTTTCAAGAAAGCATTGTTGCCTTTGTCCTCACTAATGATGAGGATAAAGTTGTCATGTTCACTTAGGATTAATAACTTCTCATTGGTTATTACCGTGTTCTAGATTTATTTTACATAAATTTTTTGGTTTAATGCGCACACACACACACACACACACACACACACACACACATATATATATGTGAGCTAATCCGTTGATAGCGTTAGCAAAATAGGAGATTTTGCTAACACGATCTGACTGTCCACGAGAGATCTGTGGACAGTCCAGATCTTTTTTTTTTTTTGCGTTTTTTTAAGTCTGTCTGCTACATAATGTAGCGGACGATTTTTTGACAAAAATACCCTTTTAAGTCTGTCCGCTACATAATGTAGCGGACGAGTAGGTAGACATTTTTCTCTTTCTCTCTCCTTTCCTCATTATGACGTGTTTCTCTCTCTTATTCTCTCTCTTCTGTCGTTAATTTCTTACTTTTTCTGAGTCTTCCTCTGTCCTTTCTCTCTCATCCTCCTTTCTCTCTCTCTCTCTCTAGCAACAAGCATATTGTAGGGATTGTGATGGTGTGTGTGGTGGTTGGTGCAATCAAGTCTTCGAGGCGTGGAGATGAGGTTGCTGGGTATCTACGAGCTTGAGGAGTGTTTCTAACTCAAATAACATAAGTTTATTTTTCCAGAAATTGATCGTATTGTACATATTTCTTTTCGTTTTAGAAGAAATTCATGGAATTCTTTTTTAGTTGTTCCTTTGGTTGAGGATTGTTATCTTTTATCAGTTTTATGTCAATCTAACTCCTTTAGAAGCTTGGAAATTACATTCTTGTTTATCAGCTGTATAACAAACTGCAGTCGACTGTTTTGAATCGAGAGGCTAAGGATGGATATTTGAATTGCACTTCAATCATCTCATCACCTTCCAATCATTTGGGAAGGTGGTAAGCTTATGAATCTGGCATATTCTCTTCTAGCTTGTTAAGCTTTATCTTACCCACCTTCCAATCAATGTGGTTGTACGACCAAAATATTAAAGATTATGTTTAACACCAAAATAGTAAAGATTTTTTGTTCAGATTTCAAACTGTAGAAGATCTGGAAAAAATCTTTTCAACAAACTCTGAATTTCACTTCAATCATCTCAACACCTTCCATGCCCTAGACTTCCTTATATGCTTTGGGCTCTGAACAAGGGCACACAACTGGCTAGAGAGAGAGAAGAAAGGAGGATGAGAGTGAAAAGAGAGAGAAATGACAGAGGAAGACTCAGAAAAAGTAAGAAATTGACGACAGAAGAGAGAATAAGAGAGAGAAACATGTCATAATGAGGGAAGGGGGGAGAGAGAAGTGTCTGCCTACTCGTCCGCTACATTATGTAGCGGACAGACTAAAAAACGCAAAAAAAAGGATCTAGACAGTCCACAGATCTAGCGTGGATGGCCAGATAGAGCTAGCAAAATCTCCTACTTTGCTAGCGCTATTAATTGATCAGCTCTATATATATATACACACGGGAGCTGAGCCGTTGAGAGCGCTAGCAAAATAGGATAAGTTGCTAGCGCGATTTGACCGTTCTCACGCGCGATCTGTGGATAGTCCAGATCTTTTTTTTTTGCGTTTTTTTTAAGTACGTCCGCTACATTATCTAGCGGACAATATTTTTACTATATTGCCCATGCGTGCTAATTATTCATCCGCTACATAATGTAGCGGATGATCCAAATCAACACAGTTCGGTTTGCTTCTTTACACGGAATAGACAGATAATGCCACGTGAGACTCGGAGAGAACTATGAAGTGTGAGTCGGTGCTGCCTCTCCTTCTCCTTTCTCCTCTTCCACAGCTCTGTATTGAAGTTGGTTGTTGTGAAATGGGTAATGGTATCATCTGTTCGGTGCTGCCTCTCCTTCTCCTTTTAGATCAACACAGTTTTTCATTACCCTCTCCCTCAACAAATGGGTTTCATTTGTGGTGGTTAAGAAATGGTGTTCGGTGCTACAATTAATCAACTCTCCGTTTCAATTAATTGCAATACTTAAAAAGTTTTAGTCCATTGCAAAACTCAAGACACCAAACACCATTTCACAACCACCACAAATGAAACCCATTTGGTAGAGAACTTCTGAACTCCAATTACCCAAATTCATGTGTGATTCTTGAAAATGTTTACAAGGTGGATGCTTTATTATATTTGTCTTTAGATTTAAGGATATGGGTCTGCAAGGTCTCGTGGTTCTCCATGTCCCCCAACTGTTACTACAACTACTGAGGTCTCGTGATTCTCCATCTCCGTGTCACTAGACCGGCTGCCTTCCTCGCCGCAGCAAGTGGACAAGCCACCGATTTCGAATTCCTTCATGGCGGCAATAAAGCGGTCGCAGGCTAATCAACGGAGGCAGCTGGAGACTTTTCAGTTATATCAGCAACAGCAAAAGACGCCGTCGTCCAGTTCCATTTCGATGGTGAAGGTTGAGCTCCAAAATTTGATCTTGGCGATTCTTGAGAGAAAGAGAAATGAGAGAGAAGGACACGAGCATTGATGACATAAAGAGAGAGAGAGAGACAAACATGTCAGAAAAATAATGACCGAAAGGAGAGAGAAAGAGAGAAAAAGTAATGCCAACTCGTCCGCTACACAATGTAGCGGATGGAGCTGGAGGATATTTTTGCCCAAAAATTGTCCGCTACATAATGTAGCGGACGGACTTAAAAAAACGCAAAAAAAATAAATCTGGCGCGCTCTCAACGGATCAGCTCCATATATATATATATGGGAGCTGATCCATTGATAGCGCTAGCAAAATAGGAGAAGTTGCTAGCGCGATCTGGCCGTCTATCCCAAAAGATGGACGGCCCAGATCTTTTTTTTTGCGTTTTTTTAAGTACGTCCGCTACATTATGTAGCGGACAATTTTTTGCATTTTTTTGACAATAATACCCTTCGAGTCCGTCCGCTACATAATGTAGCGGACAAGTTTTCAGACTTTTTTTCTCTTTCTGTCATTAATGTTCTAACTTTTTTTTTCTCTCTCTCCCGTCCGCTACATAATGTAGCGGACAAGTTTTTAGACTTTTTTTCTCTTTCTGTCATTAATGTTCTGACTTTTTTTTTCTCTCTCTCTCCCGTCCGCTACATAATGTAGCGGACAAGTTTTTAGACTTTTTTTCTCTTTCTATCATTAATGTTCTGACTTTTTTTTTTCTTTTTCTCTCTCTCTCCTGTCCGCTATATATGTCCGCTATATAATGTAGCGGACAAGTTTTTAGACTTTTTTTCTCATATCTTTTTCTCTCTCTCTCTCCCCCTTCATTAATGCTCTGACTCTTCTCTCTCTCCTTTCTCTTCTTTTTGATCTCTCTCTCTCTCTCTCTTTTCTTCTCTTTCGTCCTCTCCCCTCATTTCCTCTCTCTCTCTCTCTCTCTCTCTCTCTTTCTGGGCAGACTCCAATGTTTTGGTCAAGATGAGGAATGGGTTTCTGCAAATAAATTTCAACCTGAAACAACATAGTCACTATTAGCATTGGCTTCATCAGGGTTGTCTAGTGTGAGGTATTTGGATATCAGGATCGGTGTTCTATTTTGTTTAGCTAATTTTCATCATTGGGTTCTTGTGCAGGAGCCATCTCAGGCCTTGTGGGATGAGGTTAATGCTGCTGAGGTGTCCTCTATTTCATCAAAAGAACTACGAAATCAGGTGCCAGACAATACAGCTTGCAGCTCTGCCGAAACTCATATCTTGGAAGAACAAAGAGTTCACATAGAAGCGAATAGGTTAAGGGCGTTAGTAAGGGCTGCTGCGAGAGCCCGGTCTTTCATGTCAGCTTGATTTTGCTGGACTTTAAAGCATGAACAGATCTCCAATGTCTTTCTCGGGACAGCTTCTATTGCATGCAAGTTTAGCGTTTCCTTTTTATGTTTCTTTTTATGTCTGGGTTTCTGCAAATAGCTTTCTTCTCTGAGCTAGGATCACATGTCCGGAAAGAAAAGAGAAATAGAGTAGGTGACAGAAAAATGATGACAAAAGGAGAGAGAAACAACTTAGAAAATTGAAAAGAAAGAAAAGAGAAAGAGACTAAAGTCATAAAGGTGACAGAAAAATGACCACAAAAGGAGAGAGAAAGAGAAAGAGAAAAAAAGTCAGAACATTAATGACAGAAAGAGAAAAAAAGTCTAAAAACTTGTCCGCTACATTATGTAGCGGACGGGAGAGAGAGAGAAAAAAAAAGTCAGAACATTAATGACAGAAAGAGAAAAAAAGTCTGAAAACTTGTCCGCTACATTATGTAGCGGACGGACTCGGAGGGTATTATTGTCAAAAAAATGCAAAAAATTGTCCGCTACATAATGTAGCGGACGTACTTAAAAAAACGCAAAAAAAAGATCTGGGCTGTCCATCTTTTGGGATGGACGGCCAGATCGCGCTAGCAACTTCTCCTATTTTGCTAGCGCTATCAATGGATCAGCTCCCTATATATATATATATATATATATATATATATATATATATATATATATATATATATATATATATATATATATATATATATATATATATTGCGTCTGACTTTGAAAAGGCGCGTGCCTGCATCTTGAACTAAGATATGATGGATCTTTTGTGCCTTAGGTGCGCCTGCGCTTTTGATAACTTTGGTCTCACCAAAAAAATCTCACAGCAGAAATGCTCTCTAAGACATCCTGAATATCACATATAGTGTTATCTAAGATAAGTCTGCATCCTCCGCAAAATAATATGCCTCAAAAGTTTCCCGTGCTTCGGCAATACAAGGATCAGAGATGTTGGCCATGCGTTTGGAAAGCCCAGCATAGAAGATACCCTTTTCATCCATCAGCACCACTCTTACACCCATATACCCCCACTTCCTTCCTTCCTTCCTTCTTGAAAAGGAGCCGCTTCAAAATTGACTTTAGATACACCAGGTTTAGGGACTGAGGTTTAGGGACTGCTACTATGTTGTGATTTTTGGTTTAGGCTAAGTCGCCTTTTTTGTGCATTTCTATACGCTTCCATGAGTATTTGTGCTTGAGTGATCATCTCCGGAGCATTTTTTTAGGCTATATACTATTTGTTACGGACTTACGATTACTTCATAATAGCCAGCTCAGAATCAACATGTTGTCCATTTTTTTTTTACCAGGTGATGAACATTGCTGCACCATTCTAGTTCAGATTCCTCATTATCCTAGCTCAACCTTCCGCAGGTTATGTGCAGACCAAGTGCCCATACTTGTTTTGCGAGCTCGCACTCATTCTGTATCTGATATGCCAATTGACTTTTCATGCCATGTACAACACACACCTCTGAATCTGTTGCCCTCCTTTTAAGCACATATATAAGCGTCCATTACGACTTTCCAAGAAATAGCAATGCGCAAAAAACAACACACTTTTCTGTTTTTAGTGGAGATTTAAAAATCAAAACATAACTATGTGAAGAATATGTTATCATGTAAATATATGATATTTCGGATTGCGATGCAACATCCAACGACAATATACATATGAATAAGATGATATATATCCTACAAATAGAGTGTTCCAATAACTCTAATACGAATCGAGGTTTTAATAATACCTTTAGGGTTTTTGCTCCTTTGACCTTGAAACCGCGATCTTTTTTTAACGATGTTCAAGAACATGAAAGAGCTCAATGGTGAGGGTTTTCGTAAGGTATTTTATTTCTTATTTTTTGAGTAAAAGTTAAAACAACACTTAACTCTAACAAAACTTATATTCTGATAAATGTATTTTAAAGAAAGAAGCTTGATATTATATGAGAACTAAAAACACTCTTACTTTTAATAAAACTGTAATAAGAAAATGGTACTTTATGGAGAAAAGAAGTTATAAGTTGAAAACACCTCTAATTTTTTATGAACACTTCAAAAGGGGTGAGGGTTAGAGGTCGGGGCAGATGGTGGGGAAGTGGGGTGAGCAGATTGGATCTTTTGGCTTGTGAAGAATTGTGGCTTTGACGGTGCTTTTTTTAGGTTTCACCGGATTTTGTAGAAGCAGTGCAGTGCAGTCCAGTATATCGGATTTTGCAGCGGTGGTGCTATTGAGAAAGGGCTGGATGTGATCGACTTTCCCCACTGCAGATTAATCATCACTGGGATTCTAAAGTCTTCGATGTTGGGCAGAGGAGCTAGTACTGGGGAGAGGATCTAGTTATTTTTTGACTTTAGAGATAGGTCTAGAATAGATCTAATTTAATATTTGTAGTAAAAAAAATGTTATAGTAATTTTAGATCCATCAAAGTGAGTTTCTTGATGTTACTTGTATTGCTTTATTGTAGATTTATCTGGTCTTCTTGAAAAGTAACTTAACTACTCCTGTAGCTAAGAATGTGTAGCGTTCCAGGAAAGTAGCTTGACTACTCTTGTAACTTGGTTCGCATATTAATATCATTATTCTCTTGATTAACCTAAAAAGGAGAAAACAAATTAGCCCCCAAAGATATTGACTTTACCGGAAATATTGCGCCATAAAATGATCACTTAATAGTCTTCGATGAGCTCGGACTCCCCTTTCTTTTTGTCCCTAACTCACATAGGCCTCCATCCATAATGAGCCTATGCGTGCTTTTTATCGAAAAATCCCGTTCTTGGTGAAGTGCCAAGTCCGTTTATCCATGTTCATGCTACTTCAAATTGTTATTTTCTTGATGATTTCTCTCATTTTGCCAGAATAACTTCGCAAGTAAATCCGTCTTCCGCAGTAATAGATCAAGGTCAATTAATGTATCCACTGTTGCCTCGGGATCAATGGGTCTTGCCATATTTTGATTCTCCTGTCATTACATGATGCTTCCCCAAGTTAGAGAGGGCCTGCTGCCCAGTTTTGGTGGAGAAAAAAAATATATCCTCATTCAGAAAGTTTTTTGTACTAAGAACCTTGTTCCCAATCTATTCTGGTCGCACCCAAAGGCTCACTGGGGTCCCATTTTGCATGACACGTCCGCACAAGCAACATGCAATATTCAAAGCTTCCAACCGGTAAAAACGTGCACGCTCAAGTCATGTGCACTTCTCACTTTTTCACGTGACTTCGTCACGAAGAAACTCATCCTTGCGCGACTGCTCATCACGCTCCGACAGTCGCACTTCGCCGGTCGGCGCACCTTGGCTTCTATAAAAGGAAGTCGGCCTTGGCCTCCCCCTTGGGGTCTGCCTCGGCCTCCCTTGGGGGTCGGCCTCGGCCTTCCTCTGGGGTTGGCCTTGGCCTTCCCCCAAAGGGTTGGCCTTGGCCTTCCCCCAAAGGGTTGGCCTTTGGCTTCCATACTTAGCATCTTCACTACTCTTCAAGGGGTGGGATGTCACTCCGCGACCCCCGTCCCCCAGAAGTCACTCCGTGACCCCCGTCGGCCGGACGTCACGTCACTCCGTGACCCCCATCGCCAGGAAGTCACACTACAGTGCCCTTGGCACCGTACGCACTCTATCGCCCTCATGCGTTGTGCCATCTCCATGACATGTGCCCCGGGAACCATACACACTCCGCCGTGCCCATGCGCTGCGCCACTGATACAGTCGCGCCCCCAGGCTCTCTGTCACACTACAGTACCCTTGGCACCATACGCACTCCGTCGCGCCCATGCGCCGCGCCACTAACACAGACGTGCCCTTGGCACCTTACTCACTCTGCCGCACTCATGCGCTGCGCCACTGATACAGTCGTGCCCCCTGGCTCCTTATCACACTACAGTGCCCTTGGCACCATACGCACTCCGTCGCGCCCATGCACCGCGCCACTAACACAGACGTGCCCCCGATACCTTACTCACTCTGTCGCGCCTATACGCCGCGCCACTAACACAGTCGTGCCCCGTGGATCTTTGTCACACTACAATGCTCCTTGCATCGGTCCATCCTTTCACCATACCATGCACACCTTACCTTGGTCGTGGAACATGTTTTGACCCACTCTCCGGAGTGTGCAGCATCCTGCGGGGATAGACGACTCTTTCAGGACACTATCTCTGCTGGTGAGCTCTTCAACTCCCCTTCCACCAGGTAGACCGCTCCTCCGGGATGCTATCTCGGCCAGTAGGGTAGACGGCTCCTCCGGGATGCTACCTTGATGCGCTCTGAGTGCTCCGGCACAAGGACTCACCCACAGGAATAGGCGACTCCTTCGGGACACTATCTCCGCCAGGGAGCTTTTCAACTCCCCTTCTGCCAGGTAGACAGCTCCTCCAGGATGCTACCTTAATGCGCTCTGAGTTCTCTGGCACAAGGATTCACACGCGGGGATAGGCGATTCCTCCGGGACACTATCTCTGCCAGGGTGTCTTCTTGACTGGCCTACGTGCTCTGGCATTGGGGGCTCGCGTCGGCACCCCTAGGGACTATGACCCCCGGGTCACTCCGAGACGGGAGCAGGTCTTCGAAGGGTATCCAGCCTAGTTCACCTGACAGCTGGGCGTCGGGTCTTCCCCATCGCTGCCAGGCTTGTGGGACTCTACATGGCTTAGATTGGTGGCTAGATCAAGGGGTTCTCTGGCCACACCGTGCTATGGGAGCCAGTCTTTCCAGATAGACAGAGCGATGTTGTGCAGGGCAGGCCGGGTGAATATGCGATTCAATAGTCTGTGGAGCACCGAAAACTGTGGACCCCTCGGTAATGTGTCACTCTCGAGGAGCGCCACGTGCCGCGTGATGACAGCATCATCTCAACCTCTATAAATAGAGGTCTTGAGAATTCTTTCGGGCTCCTGAACATTTTCTGATTCTTGGACATTCTTTGACAGTTGAACGAAACTCTGACATTTTCACTTTCTCACTCTAGAATCCTAGAGAGAGAAACATACAGGACCCTGACTCTGGATCTAAGCATCGGACTGTGACTGTCGTCGTGTATTCACTCTGCGCCATCGCCCTTGCAGCACTGTCACCCTCAGGCTCTGTGTGGGAAGCCTTTGGTCTCTGCCTTACTCCACCCTTGTTGTGTTCCACATCAGCGCACTTGACATTTGACTCGGACTGCATTCCTTGTGGCACCTCCACGTCGACTGCGAACCCACTTTCCTTGGCATCATACCTTGAAATGAATCCCGTAACGTTACGAGTCGCCACGCTTGTTTGGTTAATAAAACAAGATCAAAGGCTTGGATATCCGGATCTAATCATGAAGTTATGCTTCTAGGGTGTGCATAAATGAAAAATGAATAGATATCAGCCACTTGGACTGGTGTTGCTAAGCTCATAGCTCAAGAAAT
Organism: Escallonia herrerae; assembly: GCA_033070095.1. NCBI lineage: Eukaryota > Viridiplantae > Streptophyta > Magnoliopsida > Escalloniales > Escalloniaceae > Escallonia > Escallonia herrerae. Next base: position 35,015 of record JAVXUP010002387.1, on the reverse strand, counting down.
GAGCAAATCCCATGCAAAACTCTCACTGTCCACTTTTGGTTTTCATCATCAATGTTGGAAAGTGTTGCATCATCTACTCTTGCCACTACTCAGCAAGTTGGTAACTTTGGTACTTCGGTAGGAGAACTTAATCTGATTATTACTGTATTATTTTTAAGTAATGGGAGTAGGGACTGACTCTTATGACACTTGTGAAAGTTAGGCAGATTGATGGGTTAGGAAGGAGTCACAGATGGATTTGTATGCATTCCGGCTTTCTCTGACCCACATTTTCCCTTGACCCAATCCCTTAATAGCAAACCTACATGCCTACAAGTTTTGTTGCCTTCTGTGAATGGTTCAGAGGAATATTGGCCGCACAAAGGTTCTCAAAATCACTCACACTTGACACTACAACCAAGCACTGACCATCAGCAATTTGAGCGTTCATTTTTTTCTGACGCTAATAATGGTCATCAATAACAGACTCTTTGTCTGCTATATTCCATCCATTCTAATTTAATTAGTATAATATTTTTTAACTTATTTTGCATATTAAAAATATAAATTATACGGAGTATGTCGTTTGGTTTCCACTCTACCCCAAAGAGAGAAGAGGGGAAGAGAATGAAGGAAGTGAGTCAGAGAGAGAAAATAAATTGTCGGATAGTTAATTATGGAAAGAAAAATAAAATAAAATAAAAAAATATAAAAAAGGACATACATAAAAAAACATATACATAATTTGCCTGATGTGGAAGTCAACAATTTTTTGGGACACCAAAAAAAGGGTTCATCGGGGTGACAAAGGGAGCATTAAGCACAACATCCATCAATCGACAGGCTTACTCAATCTCAGGATTCTAAACAGTATAAAAATTATTTTTTTTAATTTTGGCAATTACATGAGTAAAACTAAGACGAAAGGAATAGCTTATTTGGACACCGTCCAACCGGGTCTCATTCCACCCAGTTGATTTTCTTTTTTGAAACACATGATTAAACATTAGTGTTCTTCCCATTTTGTTGAAAAGCGAGAACCAAGAAACATCTCAAGTGACTGGCTAGCTGGATGAAGCCCCGCCACGCATGAGGGAGGGCTTTTAAACATTTTTCGGAACGCTGGCCGTTTATTTTTTGTTAAGTTGTAACCACAACACACAATTTGAAACTTTGAGTTGAACAACAAACTATAATGGCTTAAATTTGTGTTCGATACATTTGCTACGAAGCAAGGATAGCTTGTCACACCGCTCTCTACCTCGAAACATTAATCAAGAAGTTAACTTTTAGCAATCTAAGGACGTTACTTATTAACTTGAGCAGCATATGCTCTCCAAAATTAAGCGTACAAACTAATCAAGACTATCAATTAAGCAGACAAAAAAACCACAAGATGAGCCAATAATTCGGATGTGTGGCCTACGTTACCGCACACAGGAGCTGCTTACTGCGTCTACTGGCAGAAGTCAAAATGTTGGAAAACTTTGTGGTATCACATGATATGCTAATCGTATACCCAGAAAAAAACACAATAAAATTAAAATCAAAAGATGTGTTCTTCAATCTTCCTACTCGGTCCATTATTAGCACAACAAGCTACTGTTCATTTTTGCCCATCTCTGCTCAATCTCAATGTTACGCACTTTAGGACAGGACTTGCCAGTTGCCATGGTGTCCCCCTGTCTGCCCAAGTAGTGACTGATGAGGACTAGGGGCCTCCAGGAGCCATCCAATTTTCTGAATCTGATTTCGAGTCGGTCCGGAGTACGCTTGATTTGTTCCAACGTAAACTTTGTGCTTAAAAGGCAAAAGCAACTTCAGATTGACTTTAAGAAAACGCGTCATTTTTAATGATAAGCCGCATGATTTTAGATACAACTTAGGTACGAAAACTTGATCTGTGATGGACAAAAACTGCGTGCTTAACTTGCATCTCTTTCGACTTTTAACACTAATCGCCTTTAGTCGCAATTGCACAATTATAAAATGCCTAAAATTTGAAAGATTTTGATACTAATTAATTTTTTTTCCTGTTAACACAATTATTATGGTGCTTATGCCATCGCTGTCAATTTAAGCACGATCTGGTCATTCACTTGTCAAGATGGACGACTTAGAGTTAGAGATGTCAAAAGGGTCGGGCTGGCCCGACCCTAAAGAAGAATAGTGCTGGCCTTAATTAGTAGGGCCTTGAGCCATGGCTAGGGCAGACCTATTTTTTTTCCACATCTTATCCGGGCGCGGCCCAATTTTGGCCCTAAATCTGGCCTAAATGTGACCCTATTTGGTTTTCACCTATATTTTAACATGATTCATGCCGCACGTCTTCTTTACGGTCTAGCTCTTCATCAATGACGTTGGGAGAATCTAGAATATAAACTTTCTCAAAGGACCTCAACGTCGTAAACTGCTTTTCGTAGTATTCTTTCTCTCCTGATACAAGTAGAATTACATCTGATACATATCTTTACTGTACCCCATGAAAAAGTGTGTCTAAAATAAACAATACACTTGAGAAAAATAGAATAGAATAGAATAGATATTTTCGCAACAAAATAGTAGAAATTAAAAAAAAAAATTAGGCCCGCCCCGGCCCTAAAGTTAGGGCCTAGGGCTTGGGCTTGGACAGGGCCTCCATATCCCAATATTGGGCCTAAGCCCGTCTTGGCTCGGCTCGTTTTCCATGGCCCTAAACCCGAAAGGCCTGGCTTCCACTTAGGCCCACTGGGCCCGGGCCGGGCTAGCCCAAGCTTTGCCCATTGACACCTCTACTTAGAGCCACTATTTTTTTAAAAGTAAAGTCATCGTCTACTACATTATATACGTCACCATATGTAGCGGTCATATACCCACTAAATAATGTAGTGGCAGTGATTTCATTTTAAAAAAGTAGCAGATCTAGACCGCCACAATGTGAACGGCAAGGATGCACGCTATTAGCTCCTAGCAAGTACTAATGGTTCCATTAACTCAAGACAGGTTTTGTTCAAAATAACACATGTGAAAACATTAATTAATTTTTATATTGATATTCAGCTCTAAGATACTTTCTTAGTCCCTAATTAATTGCTCATATTTATTTGACTTGCACGCTTTTTTATGTTGTGAGCCTATTTTATGAGTTTTTTTTATTATATCCCAAGAGAGGGAGGAAAGAAAGTGCATGTGGAGAAAAAAATAGAATATAAAAAAATATAAGAAGGATAAATATAAAAAAACAAATTTAAAATTTTTCTCAAGTGATCAATTTCTTTAGAATTGCCTAAAAAAATAATATGATCAATTGATCAAGTACGGAGAGTATATAATAATAAGAGATACAGCAACGAGGGTACCGTGACTCGGAAAAAAGAACAGACAAATAACACTGATGTTCTGTTTACAGCTTTCACAACTAAAACTATGAAGAACAAGAGCCCCACCCTCCCTCTTTCCCAAGGTAAATTTCTCCTCTGGCAAAAAAGCTAACAATGGAATGAACTGGTACATGCATGGACTTGAACGGCAAACAGAAGTCGCGCGCTTGTAAGATTGGAACCGTGTCGTGCTGCAGATCCCCCCTTTCACCCCCCCTTCTTTTACTTTAACGTTCGTCATCCTGTCTTCTCATCACCGCGAGGATGTGGAGTTATTATCCCCCACGACCCAGTACTGTTTGACAGCAACCAGTATCTTCTCAGGAACAAGGGGACCATCCTCATGATCCATCATTTTGTTATCCCATCTTATTCCTCCGACTATCTTCTTCACCTTCATAAGCACGTCTACTTCATCGCGGATTATAACTGCACCTTCTGGTCGCAGTATCCGATCCATCTCTAGAAGTATGTCTTCAATGTTGCATCTGCATATAAGTTCATGGCACCATCAGGTTATTGCATGACTCAGAGTTGAGAAAACGATTGCAGGAGTAAAAAGGATTGCAGCATAAGGGCCAAGCCCGGTTTTTTACTGGAATGGAACAAGGTTGAGCTGATAAGCTCGCTCCTCATGAGACCTGAGTTTGGTCTAGGTTTCAGAAAAACACGAAATCCACAGCGGTTAGTTTCAGCTAACCAAGATCCAGAAAGGCCATCCTACCCGGTTCGATGTTAATCCTGTCTTAGTTTAAAAGCCAAAAAGATTTTCCCCTCGAACTTCCAGCTAACTGAAAGCTGGGAAAGATTTAGGCAAAAAGGGTAAAGAAAAGGACTTCTGAAGAGGCACGTGCAGGAGTTAATTGCACATGCAGCTCTTGCTCAAGTAAGATCATCACAGGATAAACTACACTCACCACCTCCCTTCACTAAAAGGCTCTTTGTCCTAGACCCACTAAAGCACATTTTCAACAAGAGATGGTAACATGCTTAAAAGTACCAGAACTGAGTAGCCATTAACACAAAACAATTAGCGAAGATTGCTATATGCATCTCTACTATGCGACGGTGCTAATAAAGCATCAGAGCATACTGTGGATTACGACTAATCAGATGGGTTGGGGCAAGCTTGATAACTAACTTTACCTCGGCCTACCCTTCATAAAGTTAGCCTGGGCAGAGCTATATTAGTTCAACTGAAGGTTGAACAGACCAAAATTAATTGACATACCATCAGTAATATTCCCAACCCCTACGCGGAGAGAAATTTCATTATATGGGTTCATTCAATCTGTCAAGTTTTTTGCATTTTGGAGAAATTTCTCAAACTTGACCCCTTATTGGAAGATTAACAGTTGGAAGGCAAAGCTGAAGTTCGACAAAAAAAAATAAAATAATATGTATAAATTGGGTCCACAAGTTACATAACCGATATGCACTTTCCAAGGTACCAAAACTGCCATGCATTGAGTGCAAGCATACACACGCATGCACGTACGTACATGAGTGATGGAAGGAGAAACAGAAGATATTATGATGGAGACAAGGATGAAAAGGTATTGCTTCACTCGTCTAAAATAAGTAAAGTATAAAACTGTTTATTACAAATAAGTAAAGTATAAAAAACTTATGTTCTTCGCATGAATAAGCAACCAATTTGCCCATTTCTCAGATTATATAAAACGTTTCTGCATCTGCTATTATAATGCTTTTGGAAAATCATGCAGTAATATCAATGTAATTCCCCAACATTTTACATTGTTCTTTGATTTTCTCTTCATATACACTATTACTAGTCAGCAAAAAGTGAATTAGAGAGTTGCTACCTGTCCTTGTACAAACTGAAAACACCATTGGCGTGAATGAGGTCATATGTCCTTGGGTATGTGGAAAAGCCTTCACACCTGAACCGGACAGACAAGTATAAGTGACATTTATTCCAGTATTCTGTCAGCAAAGTTACGGACGTGCAGAAGCAAGGAAAAGAAATAAGGCTAGCCTCAGGTGTCTAAATAACACCTAAATTTGACAATTGTCAGACAAAAGTAGAAAAGCAAGCAAAACATAGCCAAGTCTAGTTACATATTTTTTCCGAATACCATTTTGCTTCTTCATTCTGGAGAGGGGAGGGAACTATTAACATAAGAGTATACCGTCATAGCCTTTTTCAACTAGAACAAGTTCTGAGAATTGACGTCACTAAGTATATCATCCATAATTTAATGATTCCAAAATAGATGTATACTTACAAACTACCGATGTATTGCTATATTGCTATATCTATGTATACAAATAATACACATGTATATGTGTGTATGTGGTACAGGTGAGTTTTTTTCTGTATCTTTAGAAGGTGTTTGTACGTTTGACTGGGTGAACAATGATACAACAGTTGAATATACTAAGTGGAAGCAATAGCTGTTGCATCCTCTCTAATTGCTAGCGATGTATTAAAGACAGTATTTATTCATAGAGATAGGGCTATGACCTGATTTTTTTTTTTTTTCTAATAACATGTTAAAACATTTGGCATTGGAGGGAAAAAGAAAACCTAAAAGATGTAGTTTTAAAACAGCAACAGGAAGCTACACAGCAGAAAAGATGACGTCCAGAATTTGTACCAGTCGTGGTAGATGCCAATCAGGCCTCGCTCGTACACTACACCAAGAGTATTTTTCTCAGCCGAAGTTGGCACAACGTTCATAACCCATAACTTTGAAGACTCGAGAGCAGCAGCAAATCCTCCCAACCCAGCATTCATATCCATAATGTTGCGATACCTTCCCGAGTCGATAATTTTGTTAAATCTTTTGTAAGCATTTACATGTTTCTTCCAAATCTTGTTGTCCTCCAGGTACGTCTCAACAGAGACTCCAGGTATAGACCCGCTAGCAATTCTTGGAGGAATGGAATAAAGCCTCTCTGGAAATGTCTTAAGTTCCCCAGAAACTTCATCACTGTTTGGACCGGCATATGGACTTACACATGCTTCCATTTTTTTGTACCTGGTATTACCAAGAAAAGCAAAGGAAATCATGAGCGCAAATAAAAAAAGCAAATGAAGTGGACATCCCGTGCCAAGCTTGTGCAGTTTGTCAAACATGGATTAGCCTCAGTATCAAGGCCTAGCATATTTTAAACTCATAACGTGCTGATGGCACACCACACGCCTCCTCCTAAGACAACTGCACCAATTGTATTGCTTGAATCTACACATTGTTTGGTGAATGTGCAAAAAGGCATAACAATATCAGATCAATTAACTTGCATAATCTTAATATATGAAACAAGGATCTCTGAGTTGTTGTCGAAGGACATCAAATAAGTGAGTGGGCACGCACATACAGTGCATCTATGCTTAGACCTACTCCCACTACAGAAGTGAATCTTAAGCGCATTTCTTTACTCATTAGTGGCAATAACGCCCAAATTAAGTAGAGTCAAAAGAACTACCAAATGACAATGTGGTAAATCTTTCTTGCAATTGTCTAGTAAACTACAATAATTTGAGAAAGTCATCCAACCTTTCTAAACACCTACAATCTGCAAGGGGAAAAAAATAACCACACAAAACTTCTTAAAGGCAAATTTGGGGAGAAACTAAGATAGCTCGTTATGTAGGTCAAATATGATGCCCAAAAAGGAACTCAACAATGACTGTTGATGAAAGCTGCTTCTCCTCAAACAGGAAGGTAAAGTAAATTTAATATGAACTTCTATGGCACTGCAAATAGGAAGCCAGCATAGTGAGCTTTTCCGTGATGCAGTAGACAAAAGATAATACAGGAACAAGTAGACATAAACCTCAATCAATGGAAATATCTAAAGAAACCAATTTGTTAGAGTATCTTCATAACTCCACCAGAAGCTTGAAAAGGAACTACCACAATGTTTTGTAACGCTGCTGAAAAAAATTGGTTATCATTTCTCTCTCTAAAAACTATAACTCTATGCTATCTATAATCATATTGTTTCCATTTTGGCAGTAGAATATTCTGAAAATGAATGAGAGGATGCTGTTAGTTATTTAAAAAGATCGAGCATTATACCAGACATTGTCTGCATTAGAGGATTTGCATAATGTTTCTTGCGAGCGACGACATGAATCAGCATTAACTCTCTTCTGCCATATAGCTGTTTCACCCTTCTCAGATTTTTTCTCCCAGCAGAGAAGTTTGGCAATCTCTTCAATCTTCCTCTGTTCTTCCTCGAGTTCCTCCTTGGGTCGCTGCCATGATTTATAGTTGACTTTCCAATTGATAGGAGGACCTGAAAGGACCCAGTAGCCACCAGGCCTAAGAACTCGATCAACTTCCATCATGTACATCCCATCTGCACATAGAAATATCAAGAAATAAATCCACCTGAACTGCTGCACCATAAAATACAGTTCTGCACTATAGGGCAACTCTATTATTTTATAATGATGGATTACTTTTTGGTATCGCAGTTCTCACCATTTGCTCCCCAAGGGATTAAGCAACGAGAACAGTGGGCCATGTCAAAAGCTTTAGATGGATATGGCATTTTTACTGTTCCAAGAACACCAATAACAGCAGGTACTCCTCTCTCAAGAGCAAACTGAACCTGGGCTTCATGAGAATCCCTCGGTGCAAACGACATTGCTATGACTTTTCTCTTCCAAAGGTATGCTCCCCAACTCGCAACCTAACCACAAGAGTTTGTTGTTAGATGACAAACAGCACAGATAACCCAGAAAGTAGATAATATCAATACAATTACTGGATGTGGGTGATATTGTGAAACAAATTGAAGTGCAAAAAAAATTAGAGATATTTAAGGAACTTTACATACCCCGCAACCAGTGTCCAAAGCTGTTCTCACAGTCCCATTTTTTATTGGTATCACGGAAGCAAGCTGGTCAATATATTTATCTGCCCCCTGAGGGAACTGGGTGCCCCCACCTGGAAACCTGAAGACACTGCCCTCATATTGGATCCAGTTCTGAATTGCCTTCTCTACTGTCAGGCTCTTGTATGGAGCATTCGCATAAGGAACATAATCACGACTCTTTGGCCAAGGAAATGGGGTTACGTATCCTTTCGGTGCTGGAATTAGGCAATGCAACTTCTCTCCCTCAGGAGGACAATGCCTTTCTCGGTAATTCATATTTTCCCTAGGAAAGGTCATTGCACGTCTTTGATCTTGGCATGGCGTGTAATCAGTATAACGCGGGTGGCATGGCTGAATAGCTTTCACTTTTGAGTCATCGTCAACTATCCCGGTATCACTGCTGTGATGCGTCTCAAAATTCAAATTTGGAAGGATGTTGCACTCTGCTCCGCTCTTGGTCATCTCCAAAGCTATACTGTCTCCCTTCCCAAACCCACTTCTTTGCCATGCTCCCAATAAATAGAAGAAGCAGCACAGACCAAACACTATAAAAATAGACAGGGAACTCCTTGTCCTATTGTCCGAGGTTAGTTTGTTGGCCATGATGCACCTGAAAAAGTCCACATCAATTCAGCAGATGCACAGAAGTGGAATTCACAGGCGTGTGCACTTGCACTTGTGTTGATTAGCACGGAAAAGCATAAATGTATGTATATCCTGACGGAAAACATGAAAAGTTGCACAAAAGTTCCCAGATCTACCTACACCATAGCGATCTGCTTTACCAATGAATTAACCAAAGCAACCAACAGTTATTCGTGACACCAAGTTTCTATTTCTGCTTATGAATTGAAATGAAGCAACCAACAGTTATTCTTGATACCAAGTTTCTATTTCTGCTTATGAATTGAAATGAAGCGGGACCGACTGAACTACAACTGATCTGGTAGTTGACCGTGATCCATACAAACACAGTAAACAAAAACGTTAACAGTTGAGCAAACTCAACATGGGGAAAAGCAAGAAAACAGCACAAACGTTACCCAGTACAACACGAGATTCTCAATAGCAGCACCTTAACTAGTAGATCCTTAAAACAATTTCTCAATCCATTGAACATACGTTTTACCTGATACAGCAAATTCATAACCAATTAAGTAACTAAAGCTGCCAATTACTACACACAGAGCTTGACCACACTTATTTACTACCAACAGATCAGTAAAAAGAAGGCGACTTTAGAGTGTTGAAACAGCAAATGTAATGCGTCGACATACGAAAACTGACCGAACTATAATTCCAAAAAAGAGCATTTGAACATCGGGTTCTCGGACATGTACGGAGGTGAATTACAGCAAAACAAACGAAGCAATCGGAAACATAAAAAAGCGAAAGAAAGTCTCGTACCAGTAGCAGCACAAGGAGCGAGGAGATTTCAATGGTGAAACAGAGAGACAATCTCTTTCTTTTTATCGCATTTGACTCCAAAATGAACGCCACCGAAAAGCCCTAGCTTGATCGTGAATAAATGCAGCGTGTTATGGACAAAAATGTCTATAAAAGATCAGATTTGTATGAAGCCGATGTACAGATCGAAAGAGATCCCTCTCTGCTCTCTCTCCCTCCCTCTCCCTCACTGTGGAAACGTGTTGTCGTGGAACATGGCTTTAAATAAAGTAAGCTCCATATTTTATTTTATATATATATATATATATATATATATATATATATATATATATATATATATATATATATATATATATTAGGAAGTGATACCTGAGCTCGGCTCGGCTCTCCCTCAGGCTCGGCGCTCCATTTCTATCGGTTGCATTAGAGAAAAGTGTGGCGCAAATATTAAAAGTTTTTTATTTAATAAGTTTCGTTACCGAAAGTGCATCTATAAATGATGATGATGATTGGATCTAATTTGCCAAGAGTTGCATTAAATACTTAAAATAGATTATCAATTCCAAATCATGGTAAATCAGGCTTAACTACATGGATTAATTATACCCATTTCGGTAAGGTTTATGTCTAATTATAGACAAGGATATTCAATATTCAATATTATACAATTTTAATATTCATCGACTAACTACCTATTGAAATGAACAGAATGACTTACTTACTGTTATCGATTACAAAAAATTATTAATTACTTTGTCCTAATTTTTTTGCTTGCTCTAAACTTATCGGTACAAGACATCTTTGAACGTATTCTTAAAGTTTCTCTACTTTTATTTTATTAGTTGCCGACAAGAAGTGATTTTAGTGACCAATCAAGTGTTACTCCTCCTTTAGTTACGAAAAAATTCATCAGGCTGCATATAAAGTGTCACTAATAAAAAATTATACATCAATATTAAAATTCTAATTCTAATTTTAACTTACAATCATGGTTGCGGCTAAAACTTAGGGCGCTAACATTATAGCATGTTGGTCCATACTTAAGATTTTATTTTTCTTGTGTGTATACAAAATATAAAATATTGTATGTTCTAAAATCAATAACCCGATGATCTAAAAACGTTCAATATATTGTATAACAACTTTTTGTGTCTCTTAGTCACTCTTTCTGTTCCATTAACCTGCGCTCTTACGGTCTTTCGAAATTAATGGTCTCAAACCATGAAGTATTATTTACTTACACAATTAGGTTAGAACGGACTATCAATTAAAAATTGATAATGGTTTGCCGGTGGTTTACAGTGGTGGTCTTCTGCTTGAATTTTCGCCAGCTGGAAGTTAAAGAACAGGATGACTTTAAATGGTATCCTTCCTGATCCAACTAAATGTCAGGAAGTTTAAAATTCTTTCCAAAATAAGTGTCAATTATTTAAGGATTGTTTCCCATCATTTAAAATTATTTTCTAAAGGCTTGACTTTTTATTTTAAGAGGTGTTTTTGCACATTTCCTTGTAGTATAAACAAGAGATGCCTAAAGGAAAAAGGTAAGACTAAACTAGATAAGTGCAAAAAAAAAATAGATAATACTAAATGATTATTTCTATACCAAACGTGTGTGCAATTTAATCAGATGGGTTCGCAAGTCTTTCTGAAGCCGTGCTATCAAAAGAGACTTCGCTACGAGTTTATGGGTTGAATCTTGGATTGTTGTTACTCGTACAAACCTGTACGAAAGGAGACAACAACAACTTGAAATCAACGAATGAATAATTCGTGTACCTCACATACAAGTGATTCTTTCCCCTTATATCTACTATAAGCATATAAGTATTGACTTATTCTCTAAATCTATTTTGCTGATTTTGCATGTTGTGCTACAATAGTCTTTCTAAATACTTTTGGTCATATAGAAAGCTAAATATTTCCCAACACGAAATGCTATCCTCCAATGTTTCTTTATGATATAAGTCAAAACAAACTAGAACTATGCCCTGCATCGTTAATTGATTTAGCCCCTCTTTTTTTATATATAAAAAATTATAGATACGGTAAAATTAATTCGAACACACACACATATATAGGTTCGAGGGGCGCAATATTTGTAGCAAAGAAAGTTTTATCGGATGTAAACAAAAAACAAAAAAAGGATAGCATAAACGGATCGCATGCATGTTGCGGGCGTAAAATCAACATCCTCTCTGTATTTGAGTCCTAAAATAGATTCTATGCTTAGCCAGTGTGACAAGATTGCCTCGTAACATTGAAAATAGTATTGTTTTGTCCAAAAGACCAGAAGTATTTAGGTCCATCCCTTGTCTAAATGCTCCCTTATATTCCTCTGCAGCATATTATAAGTACAAAAAATAGACATGATGTACAAGGACTATGCCCAAGGAAGCAGATATGGCTAATCATACAGTTTCAATGCAATCTCATTAATTCAAGTTGGACCAAACTTTGCTTTCAGATGCACATATTTTTCAAGTTGTCTACGTCAGAAGATGGATAAAGAATATTATCGTGTCACCTTTAGACTAATTCATATTCTATGGGTGTGGACTTTTGAAGGGGTCCTCAGACCTCAATGCACTATCTCTTTAATAATTTTTTTCTTTTATCTCTTTTGGCTAATATATAATATAATATAATTAATAGATAATAATTGGTCATTGTGTATCTTTATACGACATATCAGTAGTCACAAGGATGAGTTTTCTTTTGTGTCAAATGGTACAAGAAAGAAACATGAAAGGCTGGATTCAAACCTTCATTGACTTTCTCCTTCAACCAAAAAAGTTCGGCATGGTTAAGAAGGTTTGTTTCGTACAAAAATGCTCGGGGAAACCTCTAGCCAAAAAGAATTTATTGTTGGCAACCTTTGATTCCTAGTTCTCTAGCCTTAATCTTTACCGATTAATCGAGCGGTGTACTAGTAATTCTTACGGCGATTAATGATTGCAAAATATTAAAAAAATCGATTGCTAAATATGAGAAATGACTTTCTGTAAAAACTTTCTCAATAAATTTTAACAGCAACGCTTAAATACCACTAACCATATAAAGAGCATTAACTATTTCGGGAAGAGGAGGGGAGGGAGTGCTTGTTTACTGTAAAATTTTTGTCGGAGCCAAAAAATATTCTTAATCCAAATTCCTTCAAAGAGACATCTTTCAAGGAGAATGAGTTATAACCTTCATTGGAAAGAGGACTAAACTCTAGCCACTATTGCCTTGCCAAAATTAGTTGCAAGAAACATTAGTAGCACAATATGGAAAAAGGCAAAATGATGCATTATGCACTTGATAACATTGAGTCATCTCTTGTACCATTGTTATTAAAGGCGCAAATGCACTAAAAGTACAAAGGAACCTTGAAGTCTAGGTGCAAGAAGCATGCGTGCGCCTTTTCAAATGGAGGCTAAAATAAAGATAAACAGTTATTAATGCATTAAACTAATAAAATTACGTAAAAATATACAAAAAGTTAGGAAATGAACAAACTTCAAACACTATAAAAAGTTTCAAATCCAATGAGCACTAGTTAATCTTAAGTGAGTATGACACCAGCATGGTCATCATCAGTATGTGTCAAGGCAGTAATACTTTCTTCAAAAGGAATCATAGGGTAAAGATTTGGTAGAAATTACTCCCCACCTTCGTCTTCTTCATTTACGAGATGATCTGAAGGAGTATATCTACAAGTGGCAGCCTTTTGTGATAAGGGCCTTGCACTTATCTACATTAATCTTAATAGTTCGGTTCGTGCTATCGAAAATGTCGCTTTCAAATTAACACATCTTGATCATCTTCATCTGCATCTTCATCAGGCCTCCCAAGCAACCATTCATTACTTTCATCAATATTATCCAAAAAGAACGAATCAATCGTTTCATGTGAATTATATCGTTGCTTTAACGTTATATTATATTTCAGAAACACAAAGTCGGTTGATTAGGGATTTGATGTTGTAGGTCCTTTTTTGGTTTACATAATTGATTTATAAATTTATAAAAGAAGGAATTAGAAACAACGTGTTGAGATGATGCAACAACGGCAACAATTAAAGATCAAATCTTTTGAGCTTTTAGTTGTGTCTCCACCATATTTAACGCCTTACGCCTAGGCGCTTTGAAGGCGCTGCACCTATCCTTGGCGAGAGATGTTCCTTGCACTAGAATATGTTGTGCCTAAGCATTCTTTTGAGAGCACTGTCCCGTAGTAATCTTAATATAAGGGGTTAGCTTAATGATCTAGAAGGTATATTGTCATAGACTCAGGGACATTCTAACACAGATACGACTGACTACACCTAAATGAGGCTCAGACCCTTTTTTGAATAGATCCTTGATGTATGGGTGATGTTAAAGTCTATTCGGAACTCAGTGCATTAGGCTGTGACATTACACGCACACGAGCAGACTCGTGGTTTGATCTAACACTTATATTTTTCCTGGACATCCCTATTCTAGGCATTAACACAATGAGCCCATGACAATCGAATGCGCTTGAACTCGAATGTTCTATGCTTGACTCTCGACAGGTGTAACTACCGTGCTTAATGGATCATGGATGCGTACGAGGGGATGAGGTGTCACTCGCGACTATCTATCTTGAGGGTGTTTTATGAGATACAGGTGGGGAAAATTAGTCGGGCTTGCAGGACTCTTGCTTTTCAAACTCATTTTGCTTGTATTTAACCATTTGTTGTACTGACGCGACATTTGAATTTGTCAGAGTCAACTGCAATCACTTTACATCAGGTAAGAGATGGAGAAAAAAAAAAACAGCTGATATATAGCTATCAAAATAGAGAGAAGCAATCAGAGGCCTTCGTAGCCAGTTGATATAATTTGATGACTCTACCAGCCATTGACCAAAACATTCAGTAGAAAGGCACCAAAACATTGTGGTAAGTTGAATTTGGCACCCTTTAGTGAATTCCAAAGCATTTCCTTTGCTAACCAACCAAAATGGGTCAATTGTTTATGAAAAACTAGAGAGGCAATCAGAGGCCTTCGTAACCAGTTGTTGGCAATGATATAATTTGACGACTATGGCAACCATTGACCAAAACATTCATTAGAAAGGCACCAAAAACATTGTGTTAAGTTGAAATTTGGCACCCTTTACTATTCTAAAGCTTTTACTTTGGTAGCGTTTCACAAAATTTATGATTTTCAGTTTTCATTTTTTTTGGATAATTGCATAAAATACCCCTGTGGTTTGGGATAGTTGCAAAAAATTCCTCCCGTTACAAAAATTGCAAGAAAACACCTAAGATTTAAAAAGTGTTACACCCGTCAACTCTCGTTACAAAATTAACGAATTTCCTAAACTACCCCAGCCTAAGCTTCGGATTTACAGATTTGTCGAGGTCCCGTCACCGACCAATCTTCGTTTTGCCGCTTTTTTCTGGTTTTCCGGCTGTTTTCTTCGCCGGTTTCTGGTTTGGCCTTCAGTTCTTCTCCCCAGCGCTGTCACGGCCAGTGACAACTGCGGCTCCCCCTCCCCTTCCCCTGGTTCCCTGTCTTTCCCCCTACCTTTCCCCTGGTCCCCTACCTTTCCCCATTCCCTTCGGATTTACAGATTATGTCTTCTTCTTTCCTGTTCCTAAGCCCTAAATCTCACCGCCACCTTAGTACAATCGCCACCGCCGTCGCCATGTACTCCGCCAAATTGCCGCAGCCCCTCAAGCCCAAAACCTAGCCGCCACCCTCATCAGGCCCCATCAACCACCCCCTTTCTCCCACCGCCCATTTCTGCCACCATTTTCAAGCCTCGTCCACTTCGGGTTTGGCCTTCGGTTCTTCTCCCCGGCGCTGTCACGGCCATCGCCGGTGACAACTGTGGCTCCCCCTTTCCTCCTCCCCCTTCCCTCCTCCCCCTTCCCCTGGTCCCCTGCCTTTCCCCCTTCCCTTCTTCTCCCTTTCCCTGCTTTCTTGTTGTTTTCTTGCACCAACCCTAATTAGGGCTTGGCTGCAAGAGAGGTATCTTGGGGGCAAAAATGGATTTCCAATAATTATTTAGCAGTGACACTTACTCACCAGGCGCGTTTATCACAAACGAGATTAAAACAAACAGTTTTATTGACGGGTGTAACACTTTTTAAATCTTAGGTGTCATCTTGTAATTTTTGTAACGGGAGGGATTTTTTTGCAACTACCCTAAACCACAGGGGTATTTTACGCAACTATCCCTTTTTTTTTAAAACTGAAAAAAGATTTGATTTTTTTTTTCACAAATTTAAAAAATTGTTGGATGTTTGACAGAATTTTGGTTTTCAAAAAACTGAAAACCAAAAGCATTTGACAGGTTATCTTTTTGAGTTTCTTATTTTATTTTATACATTCTCCCATGATTAAACAAATATTACAGAAAATGTGTAAAAACTCAAATAGTCAACAATAAAAATTCAAATATATTATAAGACCTACAAAATTCTACTATTAATATGCATAACATTTTGCAAATCTCATAACTTTTGTTACATCCATAGTTCAAGACACAATTTTTTGTGTTGTCATTAAACATTCATTTTGTTGTCACCATTTGACTTTTCATGTCGTCACTAACACTAGTGACGAACTTATAGTCATGCAGTGACAATTATAGCTTCTTCTCTTTATATATGGATAGTAGTGAAAATAGTACGTTAACCAATTTGTTATGCCCCGTACATATTGTTCTTTTACAAAACAAAAAAGGATAAACTTTAACTTTGATGGAGTTGAATTAAAAAATCATGCGTTACAAAGACGCCATCCATTACAGTTCATTCAATCTTAATATAAGCAACAAGCGTTCATCAACGCAATCGCCAAGTACAATCACTCTAAAGGTAACAGTGTTGCGCGCTACCTCTTCGTCTTCGATACCTTATACTCAATCCTAACAATCACAGCCATCCTTCATCAGCACAATGTTGGATGCCCTCTTAACAGCCCCTGTGGATGTATTAACACTGCTATAACCTGCACCGGAGCCCAAATCTAATGTAGAACATAAAATATGTGAATAAACGCACAGATACAGACATGACTTCACAATAGTGATTCACACACTGAGGCAATACCCCTGATCAAGCATGCTAAAACGAATTAGTTAAATACAATAAATGAGCTGCAATGATACTGGATACAAGATGGAGAAGTCAGCTATACTTTAATCCTGCTAAAAATGGAGACACTTCTTTCATATTAACTTCCCAAGAGTAGAATATCCTGAGATCATATCAAATGTAATGAGCTTAAAGGGCAACTCCAGATACACTCATGCACTGCAAGTAGTGAGGAAGAGCGCAAAATCTACTTAAAAGAGTCAAAAGCAGAGTTTTTTCACAAAAGTAAAACCAATAGCACATTTTAAGTTAATCCTACATAAGAACATTGCAAAGCGTGCTCAACTAACAAACTTATTTTATGTTCATCCTACAGGATAACAGATGTACATTTTAAGTACGAATTATGAAATCTAAAAGATCAATAGCACTAAAACGAGTTAAGAGAATTCTCCAAAGCATTTATGATATACAAGGCAGATAATATTCAATATAGCAATATGCTAATCTGCTAGCTATGTAATTCTTTCCATACATGAGTATAGTGTGAAATGGATTAAGGTAACGTTTGTAAATTATTGTTTTCAGAAAAAACGCGTTTGACACACAACTTTTATTTTTTTCTCTTTAGTTTTGAAAACCAATTTTAAAAACAGGACTATTGTTGAAAACTCTCATTTTGGAGTTTTCGGTTTCCAGTTTTAGGACCACCACCACTACCCCGCCACCACAGCCATTGGCCAGCCACCGTCACGCCACGCCCCACCACCAAAGAAAAAAATTCAATAAAATTGGGTCATCAAACACCCAAAAGAAAAGAAACTCAAAATAAAAACTGGGTAATCAAATACCTATTTGTTTTTGTAAAAAATCAAAACTAAATTAGTTTTGATTTTTTGAAAACAGAAAACTAAAACTGAAAGTGATTTCAAACAGACTCTTAGTTATGAAAAAACCGGAAAGTACTGACAAAATAAGGTCACTAACCATAACCCTAGATGCATGATTGCTTTTGTGAGGATGAACCTCGGTTCCAATGGAAAAGCACTCCACGCAAAGATCAAAATAGGAGCACATTACGCACGGATACCTTCTATTTGGCTATTACCCGCAAACATCTGATGGCGGCGGCATTGCGAGATGGAGGCAGTGGAGGCGGATGAACTGCGCATATAGAGAGAGAGCTTACCGTTTCTTGGAGAGGACTTTAATCAACTGAAAGTTATGGTAGGTAAAAAGAGGAACCATACCTTTGCAAGTTGTAGCTGCACCGGAGAAAGTAGATGGAGGTGGTGGTCGGTGGAGGCTATGTAGGTTGTGGGCTGTGGAGCTGTGATAGAGAATGGGTGTGGAGGCAATGGAGTCGATCGAGCAAGCGAGAGAAAAGAACGCCAACCTTAATTTTTTTAGATGCTTTTATACTCGGCTCGAAAATTTTGGTTCATTTGTTGTTGGTGAGGCTCGAAGCCTCAACCTCATTAAAGAGGCCTCTCCAAGATGCGTGAAAACTAGTGGAGAAAACCAAAAAACATGTGATTTTGAAAAAGGGCCTAGATTCCAATACTTCCGGCCATTTTTTAAAAACCAAAACTGAATCAAAACGTCCAAAACAATTAGGCTTTTCAAAACTTTGTAAACTGAACCAAAAAACTCAAGTAGCGTTTGAAAACCATCTTGTTTTCTATTTTTTTTTCAATTTTATTAAACTTGAAAAAAAACGCGTTTGACACACTGTTTTCGTTTTTTTTTCTTCAATTTTGATAACCAGTTTTTAAAACAGGGCTGTTTTTGAAAACTCCCATTTAGGAGTTTTGGGTTTTTAGTTTTGATTTTTGTTTGGAGACCACCACCCTCCTCCCACCGCCACAGCC
Organism: Escallonia herrerae; assembly: GCA_033070095.1. Lineage (NCBI taxonomy): Eukaryota > Viridiplantae > Streptophyta > Magnoliopsida > Escalloniales > Escalloniaceae > Escallonia > Escallonia herrerae. The sequence continues at coordinate 16,488 of JAVXUP010002387.1, read as the reverse complement.
ACTACCTGTCACCTGCGACTGTCGGCAACCACTGACGGCCATCGCCGCTGCCTCCCGCCAACCATCCCACCAGCCACCGCCACGCCCTACCATCGCCACAGTGACCACCACAAAAAAAATTCAAAATAAAAATTGGGTAATCAAACACTTACAAGAAAAAATTCAAATTAAAACTGAATAATTATACACCATTTATTTTTGTAAAAAATATTTAGTTTTTATTTTTTAAAAATAAAAAACTAAAACTGAAAGTGATTTCAAACAAATCCTAAAAAAAAAGAATATTAAATACACGTTGTACGCGCATTGCGCGCGTTACGGTGACTAATTCTAATTAGTGAGTGATAGCTTTACAAATCATTTTAGGGTTAAATAGCGAATGACCCCCTTTACTTTACACGTTGTGCGATTTGCCCCCCCTCCACTTCAAATTTAAGCACTAAACCCCCCTCCCCCCACAGTAACAGAAATTGGCACTTTAGACGGGTCCGTTATGAATAGCGTGAAATGACCAAAATATCCTTATTTTCTTATTAGCTAATGACCCCCTGTACTATACACGGTGTGCAATTTCCCTCACCCATCTATTTCAAAATTAACCACTAAACCTCCCACACTTAGATAAATTGGGCACCTTAGATGGAAACCGTTGAATTTAAATGACAATTTTGCCCATGCCCCTCCCTCCTTCCTTCCCCTCCACACCCGTCAGACCAGTCCCCCACCCCCTTCTGTGCTGCCAGATTCACCGCAAACAAGGGATTGTCGCAATCTACGCCTCATCCTCTGGTCAGCCCCTTCATAATCGACGCATTCACTGACCACAACCACCGGTCTTTTTCTCCGACCACCAGGGAGTTACAACAACAATAACAAAAAAGAACCACGATCGCCGTTGGTATATCATCGCCGGTGCAATAGCTACCATGATCAGCGTTGCAGTAACCACCATGACCGGCACCACTCTGGCCAACTCCCTTAACTTTATACTATCCGGCTACACATCGTCGCGAGTTGCTTCCTCACTGCCACTTCCCATCGCCTTGTGTCTGCAAGCCAGTGGGCTTCTTCATCAGCCACCAACCGACCGGGGCAATCAACACCAGTAGCAGCAATCCCGACAGATTCATACTATCGACGTCTAATTGCCGCACATCCGTCTAGATCCGTGCCACCACGATCGACGACCACGTCCCCAAATCTCAGGTCTAACCTTCGTCTTCGCGCCGTCCCAATCCGCAACATCGCGCCAAGTAGCATCCCATGACCACCATGACCGGCTAAACGTCGCTGGGGCTGCACCAAATTCGCGATGACGTTGCCGCAACAGCAGCAGGCGAGTAGCGTGTGTGTATCTTTACAATGGGTGCGCGTCTATATATGGGTTTTGTGTGTGTGTGCGCGTGTTGGGTGTGCGTGGAGTGTGTGTATGTGGGATTGAGTAAAAAGTCTGAGAGGAGAGAAAAAAAGTTGTAAGATTGGTATTAAACTTAAAAAGGGTAAGGATATAAGGAGGGTATTTTGGTCATTTCATACTATTCGTAACGGATCCGTCTAAAGTGCTCAATTTTCGTAAGTATGGGGGTTTAATGGTTAAGTTTGAAGTAGAGGGGGCGAAATCACACACCGTATATAGTAGAAGCGGTCATTAGTTAATTACTCCTAAAAAGACGGGCAAAATTGTCATTTACAAAAAAAAATCGTTAGTCAACTCAAGTGTTGACGGTAAATTTAACGGTTTCTATTTAAGGTGCCTAATTTTTCTAAAAGTAGAGGGGTTTAATAGTTTATTTTAAAATGGAGGGAGGAAATCGCACACATGCAGGGGTCATTTGCTAGTTACCCATCGGTTAAACAACGGATTTTAGCAGCTTTTTCGAATCAGTTTAGCTACAAATCTTAGCAGCTTCCAGAGCTTCTAGAGTAACTATAAGTGCTCCTTCTCCCCTTGCCTTATCTTCTGCAGGCCAGGGCTATCTGAACTTTGGGAACTTCCAAGTGACCGAACTCAACTTAAAATTGAACAATGGGAGCCATGATATTGGCATCTCTTGCCCAATCTTCACTTTCCACTCTCACTGTCTCTACCAAGTTACATTCACCTAAAACCCTAGCTCATCGAACCTATTGCCTCTCTCACTGCCTCTCACCATCCCAATCAAACCGCAATTTCACCTTTTTCAGTACAACTGCGTGTCCAGCTCCAAAAAGAGGTCGCTTTTCTGTACGTTCTTACAATTCCGACGGAAAGGTAAGTAAGATTCTTTCAAACTTGAAATTTGTAAGCAATTTCAATTCTGTTTGATGGCGTAATGAATATGGTGTTCCTATGATTCCGTACGATAGTGTGTTGAATATTTGGCGACTGAGTGATTTTATGAAAATGATACTCTCCTCGTTTCATAATTCTTTCCCCTTGACTTTTTACTAATTTTTAGGATAAAAATTTGGACATCTAGCTATTTAATTGAATTCAAATAGTAATTCTGACTAAAGTAAGTGTACTTTAGCCGTTCAAACTAGTGCGACAACAATGAGTATAGTCCACATTTGCGTGTTCGAATTGTCGTCTATGGATACGCAAAAAGTCGAAAGGGAAGAGGAATATACATAGTTGAATATTTTTGAACTCTGCAAGTACGATAAATGGTGGTTCTGGTTCCTTAAAGGTGTTGAGGAAAGTTTAAACGATTTTGCTCATCTTAGTGAAGTGTTCACATTTAGAGTCAGATGATAATCCCAATCCCAATGATTTTGCATGATATAGTTTGTAAGCATAATTCTTTGTAATGCTGATGGACTTAAACAAAAGGTAGAGTAAGATTATACAACAATCAAAAGAAACAAAAAAGGAAAAGAAAAGATTGTATAAACATAGAAAAGGCAAGACAACTATTACATCGAGAGCTTGGCAAGGAAAATATGTATTAAACGAGGAATATTTTTTGCTACATTTGCCAACCTTTAAAACATTTTTCTCCTACTGTATCGATTGAGGTGAAACCTGCATGGCTTACACTTAAAGCGATATTGGAACCATTTCCCTTTGTTTCAAAGAAAGTTAAGCACAGCTTGAAGACATCTTTTACTGTTAAATTGCAAATATTGGAGATTGAAGTAATGCATTTATTTCCTTCTACTCACTTTCTTGCCCACCTCCTTAGTGTTCGCACAAAAATGTTGGATTTCGCTTAGTGCAAGAAGGGAAATGCTACAAATTCTGGAATTTTTTCACAACTTCACACGTTGCAAGAAGTTCAAAATTAATGGACGTTGTTGTTACTAAGAGTCCTTTTCAAACTTGTTCAGTTCCGAATTTGTATAATTACAAAGTTCAATGACTAATACATGGAATGAACTCTCAGGAAACTGGACTGGACTGGCCAATCCTCAAACGGTGGGATGTGCCTTGGAAGTGGCAGACGATTTCCCTGACCTCGCTTGCATGTGGATTGAGGTGTTTCTTTTCTTTCTACACTTAACCACCATTCACACCTATCTCTATGCTTTCTTTGTTTGCCAGTGTCTACTTTTCCCTCATTTATGTGCTCCATGTGCGAGTACCTTTTCTATTTCGCATATTTGTACCGCATCTTAGTCTTCGCTTGTGCACTTGCTTTTTGCACATGACAAAGTCACAAAGTCACGGCTTTTTTACGTTGCTCCATTACTCTTGTATTTCAGGTACTCATCTGTATTGTGAAATACCTCTTCTAGTTGTTTCCTTCTTCTCCATCATCAATGGTTTACATCCAATTCGTAATTGGGAGTATTGTTTTTTATTTTTCTACCTCACAAAACTAACTAAATCCCAGGCAGTTTTATTTTGACAGGATTGTTAGAGACAGCAGCCATACCATACCTGGGACTTCCGATTGCTGAGTTAACCTTGGATCAGAAGGCAGAAATACTTTTTGTGGACCAGACGTAGGTACCCATGTTCGCGCTTCTTTTTTCCTTTTGTTTTTCTGATCATATCTTGGACGTCCTTGATCTCTGGGCGTCTAAGAATTTGTGGAATGCGAGTTCAGCATTCATTGTTTCTGGAAAGTGCGTATATGGAGAAATTAAGCTAAAGCTTTGAAGTTTTGTAGCTCGAATCACATTCATGTTTGGTTATTCAAAACTGTAAATGCAAAAACCTCCTGACGTTGCATTGTTCAGTACGTCCCTGTCAATGGAGGTACATGAATCTCCCTATACACATCAAAGGGGGCTGACAGTTGAAATTTTCTCCTTTACATTTCCTTCAAGTTGTTATATCTAATGGCAACACCCAATTGCCTTATCATTGGAACAGTACTTTTTATAGCTTGTTAGCTCACCTAGTACCTTTTTTCCACAGAAGTTTCAAGTTTCAACTCATCCATTTTCCCTACCTTTTATTGAGAGTGAAGTGCTTTATCTTTTTCTTTCGACTTATTTAATTTAGTTACGTATTCTTCTTCTTCTTTTTTGTTACTCCTTTGCAGTTTTACAACTGCAGTTATTCTTGGAGTCCTGTATAGTCTCACCAACTACCAGCCACTTCCTGATGACTTCTTCCGCTATGGTAAGTCTTCAATACGACTTGTGAGCTACTTTATCTAGGATGCAAAGCGATTATACTTACATGATGATGGTCTTCTTAGCTGAATTTTTGATAGATTTTTTCTATTATTGAAGTCCTCGTATTGTTGATGAACAACCATGCATACTGGCCTTTGTAGTAGTATCTGAACTATTAGAAGCAGAAGAGGTTTTCATTCTTCATTGATTTGGTGCAAAACCGCATTTTGTTAATCTGATGGAGTATCTTTTCAGATTTGAAGGAGCCCTTCAATCTTCAGAAAGGGTGGCTGTTGTGGGCAGGAATTGGTCTAGTTGGAGCTCTAATTGCTATTGCGGCAACAGGAGCTGCCATGTCATTGTTTAGTGGTGAGAACCCGCAAAGAGAGGTCAGGATGTGATTTCTAGTACTAGTAATTCTCTATACAAGGCACATGCATGTCCCTATTTTCCATTCATGAGTCCTTAAGCGATCAATTTCTAAGAGTTGGTATGTATTATGAGAGTTGGTGAAACATCCCCTTAATATTGATCTTGGTTGGAGGCTTATAACGAGAATAAGCTAGGGTCCTTCAGAAAACAGTAGGACCTGTCGTAGTTTACGAAAAGGTTCATGATTAGTAATTGCACCAGGCAAGGCTCAGTGCTAGGTAGCCCTCTCCCTGCCCCACTGTTTGATACCCAAGCTGGAGTGGAGGCAGCTGTGGCTTAAAAGTACGATCAGCTTACTTTTTTAACACACAACATGAATCAAGAGTAAAACCTGCACATGCCTGGGTGGCTCGTGTCATGTAATACGAGGAGGATCTGGGTGGACCACTGACGACCCTCACTGGCTCATCTGGTCCTTCCTCCCTTATCTACCAAAAAGGCCAAGATTTTTTAAAGAATCTCGAAAAGAGCACCTATCTCAGACTGATGCGAGATGTAAAAAAGACAGCACAATCCCCTGCACAGGACTTGAATAGACCTTGGTACCTGCTTATTTGCGAAATTAGAAGTGTGATAATTTGCACGACTGTACATAAGAACTGAGGTTTGATGAGTTTAACTAAGCTATATTTATTAAATCTTAATTCAGTATAAAGGGTGGACTGCTTGTGGTATGTGAATCATAAGGCATGTTATTTTCCCATCTGGCCATTTTACTTTTGATTGTGGATGTTCATGGCTTCCAGTTTTTCTACTACCTTACTTATTTTTCATTCTTTTCCAACTTGGCTTCAGACCGATGCTCTTGTGCGCTTGCTTCCATTGATCGGATCTTCAAGTATCAGGTACTGACTTCAAAAGTTGTCTTTCGAGTTGCCCCATCTTCTTTATAAAATTTTCTTGGCATAAGAAACTGCCCATACTGTTGAAATCACTTATTATTGGACCTTGGCAGTTGTAGTTTGGTCAATATTGGCTCTTGAGGATTATACAATAAATTTGACATTTTTCCTACTCGAATGTAGCACTGCCTGCTTATTGGGCATTACGGGTGTACTTGCTCCACTTCTTGAGGAGACTGTGTTTCGTGGCTTTTTGATGGTATCTCTTACTCAGTGGTATGGTTCCTTACATTGCTTTGTAATCTGAGCTTTGCTTTTGTTTGCTTTCTAATGTTTAAGTGGCCTTTTTGATTAAAGAACTCACAAACCAAGGCAATCTTTTTTCTTCTCTTGGTACTCAAAAAGATTCCAGCGGCTGAGATTTGATTTAAGTTGTTGAAATCTTTAGCTATAGAGTGAGAGCCAGTATCAACGGTCTTTTAACTCAGAACTTTTAACATGGAAAAATCTTGCTTTGTAGATAATTATAGAAGAAAGTGGTATGGTGTGTACAAATTATGATGTTTTTCTTGCCCTCAAAATACCAGAGCATGCATGTGTTGAACTATATGTATGCCCCTTGAAGTTCCCCACTACTAGAGGACATTGCGCTCTTGCATTCTAGCAACAATTTTTCACACATCTTTCACGACTTTGTCATAAAAATGGTTCCAGGTTCAGTAATTACGCACCTGTGATGCACATAGTATCACAGGCCACACGCCTATTAGGCGTACTAGAACTTTTTTTGGATTGCTATAAGGTGGCTCCATGGTCTAGCATTAATGCTGTTAAGATGATGTGCTCCATCAATTATATAAGTGAAACGTGAAATAGAACTCATGAATTTTGAGTTAGATGAGAAATTTCATCTGGGTTAATTTGTTTGATGTCGGAGACTTAGAGCTGGCATTTATTCTGGACAGTAAAAGTGAAAGACGTTGAAAATTCAGATGATTTACCAACATGATAGGAAGATTAGGTTGCACCAATACAAGTCCTAGTTGTTGTCTTGTCCCTAATTTTGGTATCTATCTTCGATGTGAAAATGATTAGGTTGTAGGAAGTTCATGGCTATTACAACTTTATATGAACCTAGATACGTTCTATTAATAAGATATTAGCAAAGAGGTGAACCAACTACCATAGCCAGAATATTTACATACATGCATAGTTTAGGATGCATGTAAATATGTTGATCATTAATGGATTTAATGCTATATAAGTTCACTATTCATCTCTATATGCAGGTTGCCTACGCCACTTTCAGTCCTTCTTAGTGCTGCAGTGTTTGCAGTTGCACATCTCACTCCTGGAGAATTTCCCCAGCTTTTCGTGCTAGGTATTATTCGTAGTGTGTAATTACTCGATGTCTTTTTAGCATAAATGAAATTATACCAGGGACCCACATGTAGTTTTGGGTGTTATGTCTGTCTGGCTCGGAAACTGCAATAGAAGTTTAACAAGACAGACGAAAACACTTGATCTACGATAAAGGTAGCATATTTTTCAACTTGCTGTAGAGTCTTTTATAAGTGATAAAGGTTGGGCGAACACCAAAGTTCTTTTGATGTCGGAAGAGTGACGAGATTTCCTAGAAAAGTGATGAAAATCGATGGCTTGCACAAATCCAGGATATATTGAAATTGTCATCATCAAGATGTGGCACATGCCTTGGATGTTGAAGGAGATTAAATCGTTGAAGTTGAAAAAATTGGAAATGGGAGTTATCTTTGGCACCTTTACCAAGTGGTCAAAGTAGTTGGTTAGTGGTAGGTTATTGCATGTCAAGGAGTTACTTTAGAAGACTATAAAAAGCCATGTACATAAGTTGCAGAACTTGTATTAATAAAGCTTAATAACTTGTCTGGGAGAGCGACTGACCCTTGTTTTCCAACAGTCTTAACATGTGTTGAGGTCCCAAAACAGATCTGTAGGAAATCATGCATAAGCTGAAATTGCTTTTACGAAGATCTTCAGGATTTTTAAACATGGTGCTTGTGGCAAGGTTTTAGTATGATGTCCACGTAACTCATTGAACTCCCCATATTCAGTCATTAATTCTTATTTAGACTTTTATTATGCTAGCAGCTGCTAGGAAATCAAGAAAGTCTTAACATTAACGTAACCGGCATTTCACAATATTTGAAATACATAAAACAGATAGCTGCTTTCCTCACGTTGCTCCTTTTCATAATATCATTTATACTGAAAAATGCTGTTCTTATTTAGGGACTGCTTTGGGGCTTTCTTATGCTCAGACTCGCAATCTTCTGACTCCCATAACAATACATGCTCTCTGGAACTCTGGAGTAATCTTGCTTCTGACCTTTCTTCAGGTAAATGTTTAACGTTTTCAGAATTCAATTTTTTTCTAAGACTGATCTTTCTTCTCCATGTTACATCTTAATTTTATATTGTATATATATATTCCATTTTGAGATTACTAAACTTCAATAGAATTCCAGAACTAGGAACATCTTTGCACACTGTTTTTCATTACGTTCAGGGACTGTCCATGCTGTGTGAAATATCTTAATGGTCATATCTTAATTTGCAACCTCGCAATGTGAAATCTCTCTTCATTCTTCTCCAGAACGTGACAGATGTTCTCAAACTTAATTCCCTCGACACTTGAGTATTCTAGCCATATTGATATACGTTCAAAGGAAGCGTCAAATCTGTACATATAGTTCTGGTCAAGGACCTGAATGGTTGGGTTCTTATATTGGAAACCATTCTAATCGTTTTCCTTGATTGTTGGATTGAAAGCGCATGCTCAGTTTGTAGCAAGTCCTGACAAGTTTTTCTCGTTGCTGTTTCTTTGTAGCTCCAAGGATATGATATCAAGGAATTGTTGCAGGCATCCGGATAGAGGTAGTAGATGTCTTTCCGGGAATATGGAGCTGTGCAGGTAGGCTGCTTAGGATTTTTTCCTCATTGTTGGCTACAGAAATTAATGTAGTAGTGAAAGCCAAAGCATAGTTTCTAAGGTTGATTACTTTATTTTAATAAACATCTTACAGCATATTTATTCGATATCCTTATCTTGCAAGAGATTTTTATGCGGTTGATTGATGACGAGAACGAGCCATCTCCACTCAGCATGGCTATGTAAACGAAGATGAAGACTCGGCTATTTGTCTGATGAGCTCCGAGGGTCAGATTATGAATTGATTGATTTCACACCCCAATATGAATTCCTTTGTGGTAGTTTGAGTTCAGCCTTTCAGAAGCATACGATAGCCTAATAAGCGTCATCATGCGAAAGAGATAATTTGACTTTTCCTTACTAAATTTAGGGTTTAATTTTGGTATATGCAAGCACTGAATCAAACTCAAATAGCAACTATAAATTAAACAAATATCGTTCACAAGTCAAATCTAATGTAAAGTAAAATCAATATCTACGTGTATTTTTTCTGTGCCATAAGAAATTTTACATGTTCTATGATGGTTGTCTTGGATATATAACTAATGCACACACTAATCACGCTAACCTTGTTATTTGAAAATCAACATTTGAAAAAGAGATTATTATCTTGGAATAAGAAGATATCTTTAAGAGGAGAATGGTGTGTTTGATTTAAAATGCCGGAAACAGAGAAAATGTTATAGGAAATTTTTTGTTGCTATTCGGGTTATAGAAAGATAACTACACTTTATTGTATAACGATAAAAATAATCGTTAGATGTTCTTAGTGGCTGTTCTAATGTTATATGTTGTGAAAATGACAAATCAGAGAGGCCTTATTTGGACTGCAAAGTTTGCTGGACTGCAGCAAATAGACTCTTGAAAATATTGCACCTGCATAAAATTTTAGAATTGCCACCATTAAAAGGTGATGTGTGGTGGCTATTTTTTGTGACAAAACTTAATAATGGCTGCCTTGAACTTTAGTCACGATTTCCATCTCTGCAGCTATGTATTTGGAGGATAAAATGAATAAGTTTAGCTTTCATAACAATTTAAGATAATTTATACCGACTCTTACGTAAACATGGGCATAAAATTTGAATGCCTTTTTCTTGGTAAATGAGAGAATGGGCATAATACAGTAGTACACTATTTTTTCCAGATTGCGCTTAGGGCGTTACATATTTAGACAATTATACGAGGATATTATATATGAGGATATTGCTCGCTTAGTACAAAAGCTATTGTCCTGGGCTATTATGGTTATATTACATACATATTACACAATGCAGTTTTTAGGAGTACCAATGATTCTGCAAGCAAGCAAAGTAATTAAACATATGGAGAGTTAGATCTAGTTGCAACACGGTCTTCATTCTACCTAGTCCTGATCAGTGGTAGATCCAGGAAATCTAATCGAGAGGGGGCCAAAAAATAATAACAAATAGTTCACGTCTAGCATAAAAAATTTCGGAAGGTTCAAGTTCATAAATATATAATTTATTTAATTGTATAATTTTAAAATTCATGGTAATATATTTAACTTGGTAAGATTAGTTAACAACTTACTAATCTTACATTAAAGAAATTTAACTCTTACATCTAACTACTTACTGTTAATGTGATAATTAATTATACGAAGACAATAGTGTATGGATAAATTAACATACTATAAGAATTTAAACTAAAAAGAAAATTATCCTTGTTCTATTCGTATTTCTTTGTAATCTGAATACTTGAAATTTAAATTCAGAAAAATATAGACGGAGCTAGAAAAAGACAAAGACAAAAGTAGTGTTTGAAATCTATTTTGTTTCTAGTTTTTTTTTCTCTAATTTTGTAAATTAGAAAAAAAAAACGCGTTTGACTCACAGTTTTTGTTTTTTTTTCTTTCAGTTTTGAAAATCAAAATTTAGAACAGAGCGGTTTTTGAAAACTCTCACCTTTGAAGTTTTGAGTTTTGAGTTTTGAGCCCTCCCCCTCCCCCGGCGGGCCACCACCACTCGCCAACACCTCACCCACCGGCATTGCCCCCAGCAGCTGTCGCCGTCGCCTGCTGGCCATTACCCCCCTCCCCCCTCCCACCACCACCGCAACCATCACCAAAGAAAAAACTCAATAAAAATTGGATAATCAAACACCCATTTTTTTTATAAAAAATAAACATTAAACTGGTTTATTTTTTTGGAAATAGAAAAGCAAAACTGAAAATGATTTCAAGCAGACTTGACTATGGCTGTCGGTGGAACAAAAAGTTAAAAAACAACAAAAAAGAACACTGATACATTAATTTTACAATATAGCAACATTTTTCTAGCTAACTATTTTAAATATACTTTTCAATATTTAACAAACTAAAAAAAAATTCCAAAATTTGGAGGGTGGCCGTGCCCCCCCCACCCCCAGGTCATGCATTAGCTCCGCCCTTGGTCCTGATGGATACCGACTTGGCATGACATGCAAAAGTTGTTGAAAATCTTGCTTCATACATATCGACAGGCAGAGCCTAACCTATACTATATATAATAGTGGAACATACTAAAGGTCATATAAGATGGGTGTGACAGTATCAGAGATAACCTGTTGGCCCAATATAACAACAAAAAACTAGAGTGAGATAATAGTGTAATATGTAACATGTTTTTTGGTAGCGCCAATTTTGAAGCAAGCAATGAACTTTGTGAAACTCAGAGTAGAAGACTTTCTGTCTAAGATCTTCACTCTTTTCCAGTTTACTACCCTCTTTGAAAAGATAGCGCTGTCAACTTGACAGGTTTGCTACGTGCTTTGTCCTCGGATCGTGAAATCACACTGTCATGCCATTACACATACATATTAATCGTGTTATGTTAGGTCCTCATTTGAGGTGTTATAAAAACTTAAACTGGTTATACTTTAAATAAGAGCGATTCTCACTCATATATATTGAAGTTTCTCACTATTAAATGTAGTTTTTCTTAAGATGACAGATTTGCCGAACTCAGAAGTTTTGTCCAACTGTTGAACAAAAAGACCAATATCACGTTATGCACATATTATCACAGTTCGTGAGTAAATTTTCAGACTCATTGATTCGAACAACTTTATCTTAGTCAATAAAGTTGCAAGTACATTGATCATGTATGGTTCAATATCAACTTTAGATGTAACGACTTTCATGCTTAACTGCTGGACTTAAGGAACTAGTTTAAGGCTTTCTTTTTTCCTTTTTTGCGGCCACGGCCACAGACCACACAAGAGGGTTGCTTTCAAAGCAAACTCGTATTCAAACCTATAACATTGATCAATGCAAACCATGTGGAAGAATGTGAGAAGTGTTTTATGGGCTTAGCATCATTTTTACAAATCGTAAAAAATTGATTGGTTAAATGGTTAACCGATGAATGTAGATGAGTGACTCTATTTAAGTAGGTTCTTACGAAAAAGGTAAAAGCTGTGACTTGCTTTTGTCTTGGTAAACCTTTGCCATTCCAACCGTTTTCAACAGTTTTCCGTTTTGTCATATGCGTTCTCACACCTTTTTTTATTAGTAAAAAGAAGCATTAGTGATGTTCTTTAACGTCTATATATGGTGGCAAAGCCTAAAAAGAGGTACGAACTTGGACCTCGACGAATATGTAACTGAGGGTACGGTTAATCCACTCTCTACCTTGTATCTTGTTGAGCTGCCTGTTCTATGCTCGCATAGAAAGAGGAGGCCTTGGATGCTTGGGTTTGAAGAATTGAGCCCATTTTGTTATTTTAAGTCATGGATTGCACGTTTGGGAAGCAAACCCTAGGTCAAGGAACAGACAAGAAGGGTTCCATCCGAGGGTTAGGTTTGGGAAGTTTCACTAAATTTGTCGTCCCTAAGCAAGGGCATTTGACTCAGTGAGCCTTCCCCATTTAATACATGGTACTGTGCTTGCTGTCCACTGAGTAGACATTGTTAGCAAACTTCAAATCCAGAATTGAAGCTCCAATGAAGTTTTTGTGGGGAACTCAAGTGTAAGTTTACAATAATCTTAGTTCTCATAATTGCTTACTAGAAGCAAGAAATTGAGGAAACCAATGTCATGGTTTTCAAAATGGCCACCAAACTATAGGAAATATGTAATTGACTTTCTACTTCTGTTAGACGAGTAATAAAACCACTGACTTCTCTTGAGCTATTTTTGTCCTTCCAAACTTCCAGTCCAACAATGTAATTGCTCTCAAAGTTGCATGGCAGCCATGTCGAGTTATGTCTTACTATAGTCTTTTAACCTTGTCACGGTCCACAGTTGTTTCTTGTAACCATTAAGGTAATTCAAGGTGCCCGTCATTGCACGAAGTACTTGTGATCATTCCGTAATCTGTGGGGAAGGTTTACGCAACCTTACTCATGATAAATGCGACCTTAATGTCGCAATGAGGCGTTGAGTTGGCCTTGAAATGTTGATAAACATTTCACAGCCTATTCAGAAAGTGGATGAGCCAATACAAATTGGAAAACAAAGAGGGCACATCGACTATGCATGGGAATTGAGATCGATTTTAATACCTGGTGGACTTTTCCTCGTCTTAAACATGCTTTTGAGTTGGATATCATGCTCTAGTACGGTTTCAGAGTTAGGCCCTACCCATGTCCCATAGTCTTTAGGTCGCTACCTCACATTTCATCTATGCGTGAGGGTCCACTTTACACAAAGTCCCAGATCGAATATACATGAGAATTGAGATTGGTTCTAACACCTTGTGTACTTCTCCTCTTGAGCATACTTTTGGATTGAACAACAAACTTTATGATAATTTAATTTCTTATACTCCCTCCGTTCCTAAATTTTTGATCACTTTTACTTTACACGCATATTAAGAATTTAAGTTATGTATTGTGTATTTTTCGACATTTAGAGAGAGTGAGGAAGAGTGCGCGCCATGAAACAGAAAATTGGTTGAGAGAGCATTGAATGTGGAGAGAGAAATAGAATAAAAAATATAAAGTGATGGGCTAGAAAAAAAAATGAGCTGGTAAAGAGTTAAATATGGAGAGAGAAATATAATAAAAAAGTATAAAAATGGTAAATATGTAAACATACATACATAATTTTTTTTAATTTAGAAGTGATAATTTTTTGTGAGACGACCCAAAAAGAAAAGATACTCAATTATTAAGGAACAGAGAGAGTATTATTCAGATCACTTGTGCGACCTATGTGCCAAAAATCTATAAAGTTGCCTTCCAAGATAATGTGGCTCTTAGGTTGATATGGTGATATTTATAGAATAGTCGAAGGACCAAAGCTACAAACTCTATCGTTGTTCACATAGAAATTAAAGGCTCCCGAAAACCCATTGCAAAGCAAAACATCAAATAGTATTATACCTCTAGAATTCCTTTTAGAAGAACAATTGTAAATAACACGCTCCGTCTGAGCTAGACATTCGGTCCAAAAAGGACTCATAATGAGTACTTTCACAAGAAAGAAAATGTAAAACTTAATTGATTGTCCACTAAAAAAAAATGAGAAATTTAGGTAGCGTTTAAAAACCATTTGGTTTTTATGTTTTTTCTCTAGCTTGTAAACTGGAAAAAAAAAACGCGTTTGACACACAATTTTTGTTTTTTTTTCCTTCAATTTTGAAAATCAGTTTTTAAAACATGGCTTTTTTTTAAAACTCTCATTTAGGAGTTTTGGGTTTTCAGTTTAGGTTTTTGTTTTTAGATCACCAACACCCTCCCACCGCTGCCGTCACCGCCCGCCGTCGCCGGCCACCGCAACCAACACAAAAAAAATTCAAAATAAAAACTGAGTAATCAAACACCCAAAAGAAAAAATTCAAAATAAAAATGGGGTAATCAAACACTCATTTGTTTTTGTGAAAAATAAAAACTAAACTGGTTATGGTTTTGATTTTGATTTTTTTTTAAAACAGAAAATCAAAACTGGAAGTGATTTCAAACAGAATTGATTGTTCACTAAAAGTGGCTTCAGGTCCTGCTCCTTTGAAGTTTTAAGCATGCGCATATGAAAGATATAATCTCTTGAGAAGCTGGAACACAAAAGTCTGTAGACAAAAGGGAAAAAAAAACTCAAATGCTCTATTTTAGTTTTTTCATCTAGGGTAACTATCTCGTTAGATTGAGGGGGTGCACTTTGGCCCTCTCAAGAAAGTCAACTTTAAGATTCAACTGCGCAGAGGCCAGAGAGATGTCATGGAACCAAAAGGATTAACTGGCAGTTTCACTCTAGTAGACTTTCTTAAATACCCTATCTTAGGGCATCTTCATCATTCATTTGACTCTAGATATGCAATCTGACAAGTCAGTGGAATAGAAGCTTTTGGGAATGGAATAGAAAGATTTTCGGATCCTGAGAAACTTTCAGAATCTCTATAATAAACTTGAAGAGGAGTCTCATAGAATTTACTGCTCACTATATAATCTTGAGCTTTTGCATTGGAAGCTGGTCTCAGTCCACACTTCCATATAACAATTCAAACCCAAAGTTATAAAATATATGTACATGGAAGTTTGCTTTGTCTTGACATATTAGAGGACTAATTAAAAATCTTCATGAGATTAATGTGAAAATAACAATCAAATCATGATCCCTAGACACTGTTCGATATGGTACTTCTTGAGATTCCTCAATTTGGACTAAACAAACCACAAATAGGTACATGGCTCATTAAGTAAGAATTAAGAGTCTTTGGTGGAAATCCAATTTCTTGACTTAGGGTTTCTTGGTACTGTTCTTAAGAGCTTTGCTCTTAGCTTTCTCTCTTTGAGTTAATGATCCTCGCAAAAAAAGCTCCTTAAAGTCACCACAAAATTCGGCTGATCCTTGGGGGGAAAACCCTTCAGGAAGCTCTGGCTCAAATTAAGTGAAAACTTCATCATTTCCAACTCCATGCTTCTTGAGTTCTTTTCGTACTGTTGCATGCTTTTAGGTTACTTCACAGCTTAAGAAGTTCTTCTTCTTGACATGCTTATAAGTTTTCAGATCTGCAAGAGTGTTTAGAAAACTTTGTGTTCTTCATCTATAACCATTTTTTTTATATACTTTGAGCAAACAAAGGAGAGAAGAAAAGATTAAGTAAACGAGAACAACAAAGAGGTGTTCTCGTATACAAAAAAGGAAAGAAAGTTATGGATGAGAGAAGTGATGCAGATAAGTTGGACGAAATCATGCTGCCAGGGTTTCGGTTTCATCCAACGGATGAAGAGCTAGTTGGATTTTATCTGAAGAAGAAGATTCAACAGAGGCCTCTGTCCATTGAACTCATCAAGCAGCTAGACATCTATAAATATGATCCATGGGATCTTCCAAGTAAGACAAAGTTCATTTCTTGGTTTTGCATCACTTAGTAGTTTAACTGTGTACCTTGATCTTATCATTCTCTTTGATAGGGTAGGGTTTTAATATGGTTCCACTTTGTTGTTTTAGAAATGTAGTTTTCCATTCCAATGGAAGTTTATAAAATGTTTTTTGGTTCATTCTTTCTTGGCATCATGCAGAGATGGCAACAACTGGGGAGAGAGAATGGTACTTCTCACTGTCCAAGGGACAGGAAGTATAGAAACAGTGCAAGGCCTAACAGAGTGACCGCGGCAGGGTTTTGGAAGGCCACGGGAACTGACCGACCCATCTACTCTTTCGAAGGCTGCAAGTGCATCGGCCTGAAGAAATCCCTCGTCTTCTACAAAGGTAGAGCTGCAAAAGGGATCAAAACTGACTGGATGATGCA